>APFE030595812.1:89665-102295 GCA_000404065.3 Pinus taeda
AAGATGGCGAGCAGTGGAAAGATAGAGATCGAGAAATTTAATGGTCAAAGTTTTGAGTTGTGGAAACTCAAGATGGAGGATCTGTTGGTGGATAAAGATTAGTGGATCGTGGTAGATCTAGGTACTAAACTAACAGGAGTGTTCGATGAAGAATGGAAGAAGTTGGATCGGAAGGCAAAGAGCACAATATGATTGTGTCTCAGATTTAGTATTGTTGAATGTATCAGGGGAAGCTACGATGAAGGCTTTGCGGGACAAGTTAGGGACTTTGTACCAATCTAAGTCTTTGGTGAATAATATGTTCCTGTGGAAAAAGCTTTATAACCTGAGGATAAAAGATGGAGACTCGATGACAGAGCATCTGAATGCATATAATACTGTGGTAAGTCAGTTAGCATCAGTTGATATTAAAATTTAAGATGAAGATAAGTGCATCAGTTTGTTGTGTTCTCTACCAGATTCGTGGGATAGTCTGGTTATTGCAATAGGTAGCAATGCAATTGCCTTGCAGTTTGATGAAATAGTGTCAGCCTTGCTGACGGAAGAGATGAGACTGAAAAATATGGAGAGCTGGAATGGTGATGCCTTGTCTGTACGAGGAAGGTCCCAGAACATAAACAAAAATAAGTCATCGAGTGGGAGATCTAAATCTCTAGGAAAACCTGTAAAGGTGGTGTGTTGGAAATGCGGAAATGAAGGCCACTTCAAAAGGGACTGTAAATCTAAAGCTCCTAAAAAAGGAAAGGGATATGACGATTCTCCTTCTATAGAGGTAAAAACCACCTCAGATGAAGGTGGGGATGTGTACTTGGCTTCTTCAAGTACACATGTAGATCATGAGGCATGGTTGATTGACTCAGGTGCATCCTTTCACTTCACTCCCTGTAGAGAGTGGTTCTGCAAATATGAGAAATATGATGTCTTCTTAGGGGATGATAGGAAGGCTAGAATCGTTGGTCGTAGAAAAGTAAAGTTGAAGTTGCAAGGTGGAAGGGTTAGAACACTTCCGGGTGTTCTACATATTCCTGCATTGGCCATAAATCTGATTTCTGTAAGCAAGTTGGATGATGTAGGTGTAAAAACAATGTTCGAGAAGGATACCTGCAAAATGGTTCGTGGAGCACTGGTATTGATGTGGGGAGTTTGAATTGGAACTTTGTACAAGCTGCAATGTAGCACTGTTATTGATGGGTGCAACAGTTCTGTGGTTCCTGAAAGTGGACCAGAAAATCTAGTGGTCTTTGGAGAGAAGACCATGCTGTAGAATCAAAGGCTTGGACATATTGGAGAGAAGGGCATTCGAATAATTCATGGTAAAGGTATGGTAGAAGGTATGAGTAATAGCTCTCTGGATTTTGATTTCTGTGAAAATTGTGTATATGAAAAGCAGAATTGGGTGAGTTTCCCCTTCGGTAGTAAGAGAGCGAAACAGATATTAGAACTTGTGCATAGTGATGTGTTTGGACCTGTGAAGGTTCTATCACTTGGTAAGTCTATGTACTATGTATCATTTATAGATGAGTTCTCAAGGAATACATGGATACATTTCCTTAAGAAGAAATCTGAAGCCTTTGACAGGTTTAAAGAATTTAAGGCTCTCATGGAAAATCAGACAGAGAAGAAGATAAATGTGCTGAGGATATATAATGGTGGAGAGTTTTGCAGCAAGGAATTTGAAGAATTCTGTAAGAAGTGTGGTATAGCATGACAGAATACTACTCCATATACACCTCAACAAAATGGAGTTGCATAAAGAATGAATAAGACGTTGATGGAAAGGGCAAGAAGCATGCTTAGTGGTGTCAGGTTAGGACAAGAATTCTGGGCAGAGGCGGTGGATGCTGCATGTTACCTGGTCAACAGGTCACCTTCATCAACGTTGGAGAATAAGACTCCATAAGAGGTATGGACTGTTAAGAAACCCTCTCTTTCACATTTGAGGGTATTTGGATGTGATGCATATGTACATGTTCCAAAGGAGAAATGAACCAAGTTAGATAGTAAATCTAAAGAGTGCATCTTTATTGGGTATAAGGATGGTTTCAAGGGTTATAAGCTTTGGAAACCAATCACATAGTATGTTGTGTACAACCGAGATGTGGTGTTCAGAGAGGTAAAAGATGTTATTAAACATGAAGTCCAACCAAAGGAACCTGAGAAGGTAGAGTTTGAGCTTAAGGAGGAAGAATCAGTTTCTACAGTAGAGGAGGAATCAGAAGATGAAGAGCCACAAACTCCAGATGTGAGAAGATCAGTTCGAGAAAGAAGGCAGCCAGAAAGGTATAGTCCATCCACTTTTTGTTCAAATTTTGCTTGATCTATTACTGACGATGATCCCAGAACTATGAAGGAAGCAATAGATTTAGAGGATGGAAAACTCTGGAAAGAGGCTATGGTTGATGAAATGGCATCTTTGCACAAAAATGAGGCTTGGGATATGGTGGAGTTGACAGCTGGAAGGAAACCCATTGGAAGCAAATGAGTGTTCAAGAAGAATATAAATGTAGAAGGAAAGGTGGAGAAATGCAAAGCTCGGTTGGAAGCAAAAGGTTATTCCCAGATGTCGAGAATTGATTTTGGTGATATTTTTTCTCCTATTGCCAAGGTAACTTCTATTAGATTACTTTTATCTATTGTTGCTGCTTTTGATCTTGAGGTAGAACAGATGGATGTGAAGACATCATTTCTTCACAAGGATCTGGAAGAGGAAATATACATGAAGCAACCTGAAGGCTTTGCGATGAAGGGTAAGAAAGAACTGGTATGCAAGTTAAAGAAGACTCTGTATGGGTTAAAACAATCACCAAGGATGTGGTATAAAAAATTTGATACATTTATACGGGGACTTGGCTTCACTAGAAGCAAAGTAGATCACTGTGTGTATTTTGAATTAATTCGTGATCATGTTATTTATCTGGTCTTGTATGTGGATGATAGGTTGTTGGTTGGAAATGACAAAGAAATTATCCAGGATTTGAAGACCCAATTATCTTCCAAATTCGACATGAAAGATCTTGGTGTTGCAAAATATATTATGGGCATGGAAATTAAAAGAGATCAGGCAAATAGGAAGCTCTGGTTAAACTAGAGGAAGTATGTTGATACAATACTGCAGAGGTTTAATATGCAAGATAGTAAACTAGTGAAGGTTCCTATTCCTGTAGGTGTGAGGTTATTTGCTGAACAATGTCCCAAGACACAAGAAGAGGAAGAGGACATGTCCCATGTTCCATATGTAAGTGCAGTTAGTAGCTTGATGTATGAAATGGTCTGTACTAGACCAGACATTGCACATGCAGTGGGAGTATTGAGCAGGTTTATGTCAAAACTAGGGAAGGAGCACTGGACAACAGTGAAGCGGGTTTTCAGGTATTTGTGTGGCACTAGTGATTATGGTTTGTGCTATCAAAGGAAGATCAAGATTGGAACAAATGTTGGATATCGTGGCTTTGTTGATGCAGACTGGTTTGGTGTCTGGGTTCAGAGAAGATCTACAGTGGGTATTGTGTTTAACCTATTTGAAGGTGCATTCAGTTTGGATGAGTAAGACAACATTTGAGCGCACTATCCCTACAAGGCAAAAATACATGGCATCCACTCATGCAGCAAGGAAGTAGTTTTGGTGCAAGATTGTGTTCAAGTATGGGGTTGGTATAGGAAGCTATAAGGATAGACTGTGACAGCCAAAGTGCAATTTTCTTGGCAAAGAACCCTGCATATCATTCAAAGATAAAGCACATTGATGTTCAATATCACTTTGTGAGGGATATGATAGAAGACAAAAAGGTGTTGCTGGTAAAGGTGGACACTTTGAAGATGACAAAATCTGTGAGCTCTAAGAAGTTCTCTTAGTGTAGAGAAACAATGGGCATTGTAGGGCTGGATAAATGACTAAGCTCTCTTGTGGCTCCCTGTGGAAAGAAAACAACAAGTGGGAGAATGTTGGGTTGTGTTATATTCTTTCCATGGCTAGCCCACGTAGTTAACTGGGGGGGTTAGAGGGGGGAGCATAGGGGGTTTGAGGTGTACCCGTAACCCCACTTTATGGGGTCCAGGGCAGTGACCCAGAAAATTTTGGTTTTGGACCCCCTGTGTGGTGTTGGGCGGACCCACCTATGGTTTTGTGCATGATTTTCGCACATGTGTTTTTGGATGCGATGGTTTTCGGTCCATGGAATTGGATGCTTCGACATGTATAATTATGTATTATAACATTGAAAGGAATATAATGAAAAATCAAGCTGGTAGTCCCAATTTTGGTATCCAGGGGAAAATCTTTGTGTATATGTGTTTTATGTGTTGTGCTCTCGCATTGTTTATTTTATGTGTTTTAGAATTCGTATGCAGGTAATTTTTGTATGGGGTTAAAACATACATCTACATAGAATATACTCGTTGATGAATTATGCATTTTTCAACAAATTTGGTGTTTTTGGTCCTCTTACAATTGCTAACTTCAAATGATCCTAACTTCTCATATGACAAGAGTTTTTCCAAGTATGACATAATGTTGGAAAGGATTCAGAGAGGAATATTTGACCAAACCAATCATAGACTTATTAGGACATCATAACTTTAATAAAAAATCAATAAACTTCAAAGCTTTTTTATTTCACTTGATGAGGGCATGTAAGAGATATAGTTATCATATGTTTCCTTTGAGACATTGTTTCTTCCTTAGGAATCCCCTTTGACATCAACAACACTTGTTGTCATCAATGAAAACATTATGTGCAATAATATACCCCTTTTTCATTGATGGCAACACCACCAAACATTGATGGTCATTGATGGAAATGGACCAAACTCCCCTTGACTAGCTTCCTTCTTTCTCTCCTTCAATATGCGTTGTGTCCTTCTATTGCTTCAATGTATTTAAAGACGATGTCTACATTCTCTCCTCCTTTAAATTCAATGTAAAAGGGACATGGTTTCATACCAATGCTTCCATGATTGTGTGTGGGCCTGATCCTATTGTAAATGGAGTCTTCCCTTGATACTATGCTTCCTTTCTGCATAAGCTCTTCATCTGTAAGTGCCTGCCAATGCTCACCCACTATTCCTGAACTTTCTTGTTCACTTGACAAAGTCTCCCCTTGAGACCATGCTTCTATTATTTATTTGTCATTAGAGAATTTTTGAGGTCTAAAATGCGCCTCCTAAGGAATATTATAAAATAATAAAATAAGATTAGATTACATCATCAAATTTTAGAGGGAAAAAAAAGAAAAAATACATTTTCAACTTATCTCCCTACAATTTTACTCAAATTTCAAGCGAAATCACTTGTTATATGTGAAATTTAATTCCTCATCGAAGGAGTACCCATGTTGCATACCTTCAATAGACCCTACTATGCAAAAAATAAGAAATACATGAAGAAATGTGATTGCAATAACATTTTTCATGTATTTCTCATTTTTTGTGTAGTAGGGTCCATATAAAGTATTGAACATGGGTACTCCTTGGATGAGGAATTAAATTTCACATCCAATGAGTATTTCATCTCCTTCATGATTTTAGATTCTTTCTCCATTTCTTCTTGTGAATCCTTTGTGAATATTTTATACCATGGGAGGTTCCATACTTTCATTATGTTTCCTTTCTTTTTGTGAACTAGACGTACCTTGTTGATTCCTAGCACCATTCTAAGGATCTTAGAAATGTTGAGATGAACATGCTTGGGATGATTCATTACTTGCTTAGGATCTTCAAATAAAATCTGGTTGGATGTTATGAATGTCTGGTTGAGCTTCTTGGGATGATCTTCACCTCATGTTCTTGGAAGAGATTTATCTTTGGATGTCTCACAACCTTCCTGATAACCAATACCCATTTTGATGAGAGGACATTTTTGAATGTTGAGAATATGATCTAGAGACTCATCCCTTTTCATAAGCTTTAAGATGTGATTGAGTTATTCTCGTTCTTCTTTCAAAAACATATTTTCTTCTTCTAGTTTTCCACAAATTTATTCCTTCTTATTTGGTTGTTCTAAAAAAAACTCCTTTATCATTTTGTCTTCTTGTAGCTCAGTCTTAACAGCGAGAATGAAATCTTCATTTGTATCTTTTTCTTGGAGTTGGTGCTCTAGTTGACCCACCTTCGTTCTAAGGGTTTTTATTTATTTCAATGCACTTCTAAGTTCTCCTTCATAATATATATTTTCTTTAGTTTCTTTTGTTTTATAAAATAAAAATATTTCACCTCTTTCATCATTAGTCACACTTTCATTGCTTTCACAATTGGTTTCTTCTTTTGAGAAAAATATCTTCTTTTTGGCCTTACATTTCTTCTTTTGATTATTTGGTTTGAATATTACTTCATCATCACTATCATTTATTTTTGGATAAGGACATTTAGAAACATAATGTCCTATTCTTCCACTTTCAATAATTTGAAAGGAACTTTACCATTTAACTTTCATGTTCCCCTCTTCAGATTTCTGACGAACTTACCTTCTTCTTCATTAGATCCATGACTAGATTTTGTTTGATTCTAATGTTTTCTCCCTTCATTAGATAATTGGAATTTTCCTTCTCTATCCTTAGCTCACATGTTGAGAGTGTTTTTATAAGTCTTTGTAATATAACAATGATGTTGAAACTCCCAAGTTACCAACTTTAATTTATCAATCCGAAGTTCATAAAAACGTAAGAGGTGACAATGTTATATGCATAGTAAGCAAGATTTCTTCCTAGGTTGCACTGAAGAAATGGATTAAATTGAAATGCGCAAATACCATTTTGCAGCATTCCAAGGAAGGAAACTAATGAACTTAACTTTACAATAAATACGCAATTGAAACTTTACTTTTCCTATTGCATCAAGGAAACTCTAATTTGTTTGCAGGAAAAGAAATTATGGAAAAAAAAACCTAATCATGTTTTGTAGAAATTAAATGATAGAAATGTAAAACTAAACTAGTTGCATGGAGAAAAAATCAAAAAAGAAAATCTATACTATTGCATTCAAAGTAAAATCAAATCTATTTGCATAAACCATTAAGTGATCAAAAGAAATCAATGAAAACTGTTTAATTCATGATCAAAGAAATAAACCCTAATTTCATATTTAAAGTTACATCAGATGAAAAATTTATACACAAAGGGTCTTTGGTCTCTTCTAGTTGGATTCCAAGGCTTAGGGGATGTTTTTGAGTGATGAAGAGTGAAAAATAAGCTTAAGAGGAAATTATGGCCAAGTTTTGATCAATTCTGTGAAGTGCTACAAGATTGCATCCAAAAGCGATCTAAGGATTCTAGAAGTGATCCGAAGGTGGGATAAGGTGGTAGAAGGTTAGGAAAGAGTGTAAGGTTCCTTTCCAAGATTATATAGATTTAGTGTGTCATATTTCACAAGGGGAAAAATAAAAGTAATTGTCTCTTGCAACACTGTAATGTAAATTTCTATGCACAAACAGTTTGGAGTAATGAGTGGAAATAGGAAGAAGGGTGTTGAGAGAGATGGTGTTGGTGATGGAATATGGTGCTATTCTACCTTCTGAACCAATATATATTTTCTACACACAAAGTTATTATTCAACTAGTGAAGACATCATGATCAAATGAATGCTAAAAGACTAACTGTAGAAAAACAAAAATGCATTGGAAAGGATGAGTTGAATTTAAACTAGAACCTAACTATTGCATAAAAGAAAAAGAAAATATGTTTGGTGTATGTTCACACAGGATTTATGACTAAGCCTCCCAAGGCAACTCAATCCCTAACTTGTAAAAGCAATACTCTTTCTTGTAAACAAAATTTGCAGAGAAATAATACAACTTGATCAAATGCATTCAAAAGAACATATGAAAAAATGTATAATAGAGGAGCTTGAGTGCTTGGGCTAGGCCATAATCAAATGAAACTTAGCTCCTTAAAACAAACTTAGGCTAGAATAAGAAATATGCTTCTCATTAATGTCAAAATTTGTTTAAATACATAACATGGTAATGGAATAACAAGTAGAAAGATCTAGCTCTAGTAGTCACTATCTTTCTCCAAAACATCAAATCCTATTGAGCTCATAGGCCCCTTTATTTAGACAAAAATTAGTGAGGGAAAACCCCCTTGAAGTGAGGGTTTCTTCCCTCTAAAACACCTATAAAATTAGATATGGTTTCCTGATATTCTCTCAATCGCTCAGGTGGAGTAATTTACCATATGCCAATTGAGTAGTTGATGAGCTAACTCGAGGAACATGCCCCCTAAACCTTCTTTTTCTAGTCTCCAACATGATCCTATACAATAAATTTTCCTTTCCTTAGAAATTCAATGCATTAAACTACAGGATATGAAAAATATTCCTTAACCTTCTTAGTGAACACATTATAGCTCAAAAAGATGTCATGAAATGCAAATAGAGAAGTAAAAAGGTGTTCAAGGATGGTTAGATGGGCCTTGAATTTTACCTATTTGGGAGGCCCATCATAACCCCCTACTGAAAGTGTTTCTCACCCTATGAGAAACTTAGTATCTTATTTGAACCTCATTCATGGCCCTGGTGGCTTATTTGACATCCCAAGCCACCTCAAAAGGGGTGCCATTCTTTAGCATGGAAACCTGCATTTTTCTCAATCTCTTTGTTCTTCTGCCTACTCCCTTCTTTATTATAAGCCCAATATAAAAGGAGCACTAAAATTGAGCCCAATCCAATTGATTTTCAACCTATGAACTATTCTCTTGTACAAAGGTGTCATGTACAAGGCATTCTTTAGTCTTCCTAGAGAGTAGTATTCTTTCATTGTCAAGCTATGTGGTAAAGTGTGGCACCTCCTTTAACAAGCTTGTAGGCTCTTAGTCCCTAGTAACTTGAATGTATATTCAAAGTGTAATATTCCTTGCTATTCCTTATTTATGTAGGATAGTGTTAGATCGGGATCTCCCTCAATGAGCCTATGGTTGTTGGTTACAAGATGAGGGGCTATCAACTCTTCTTTGACCCATAGGGGTTCATTCACCTCCCTATCCATTACTATTTTGATTTCCTCAACCCTGACCTCTTCATGGGTAAGCCAAGAAGACAATGCCATTAACTGCACTTCCCCTATTCTTGAGTTGGTGTCCCACAAGTTCATGTCTATTAGTATCAATTAAAGCATGTAAAATTTATATATTTTAGCTTTATCTTCAATATTGGTTTGATGAAAAAACTCAATAAATTTTCTATAATCCTAGAAGGGGAAGAGATCCAAGTTTTGCTAAGGTATTGATATAAAATTTGAGCCATTCTTATTTTAGAACATTGAATAATTTTTTGATGGGTGCATGCACTGAATGTCTTCCATGGCCAAGCATGCATTGGTGGAAAGATGCTCCTCTTTCTCTTGCAGGTGGGACTTTAGCCTACTATTATCTATTTACAACTACCCTCATATTAGCTTCCTTGATTCTAAGATCAACCATCTCCTCCCCCATATTTTTCATCTTCTTCTCCATTATCCACACATCATCCACTCCCTTGGACCTTGCAATTTGCATCCACCTATGGGCCCTATCGCTTTTATTTTCTATATAAAAAAGAAGTGGAATTGCAAATTAAGTAGGTATTATTTGGCCTACTTAAAAAATTTTATAGTAGGGAATAAGTCTAGTTGGGGATCTAGCTCTAACAAGTTTGGATTTTTCTCTTGTGACCCCTTAACTCCTTTTCGTAGCATTGCTATTACTTCCTATAAAACTATTGTTTCTTGATATAGCACAATTTTTCCTTCCTATAGAAATGAAAATTTCCCTTGTAGCTTGGTGGTCTAACTAGGAGTCTTGGTCCTCCTGGTGCTTGGTATCTTTTGTGAGGATGTGGTTGTTTTGTCTTAGTTTTGGTCAAGGTTATTTCCTCTATTTTCCTCTTTCCTTTTTCCAAATATCTTTATTACTGGTTGAATGACTCTTCAATGGTGATAGAGGTTTTAGAGGGTAGTTGAGGCTTCCATTGCTGTATTCTATTGATTTTAATTTTCTTGAAGTATATATGAGGTTTCCTTGGCTTCCTCATATTTATTTTAGTAGGGGTACTTAGGGCTGCCAAGATGGCAATGACTTCTTCTTCTGTATTCCCCTATGAAGTACTCTCCTTTTTCTCCTTTATCCTTCTCTTTTGTGGCTTAGAATATGTCCTAATGGCCTTTGTAGTCCTTTGTTTTTCTATTGGTATCACAACAGGCTTGAATGGGTCCTTCCTAGGCATTTTTACTTTGGGTTTTAGCACAGTTTGTGCTTCTGCTTCTCCTTCTTCCTCTCTGAACTCCTTTTCTGATTTCTTTTGGCTTATCTTATTCTCCTCCAACCTCTTTTTCTTGTTCATTATCCTCTTCTTAAACTTATTATTCCTCCTCAACTTCTTTTGCAAATCCCTTCTTCTTGTTACTTCTCCAAGTTCTAATTGGGCTTGAGATTGTGTTTCAAGGAAAGCCTCCCTATCCATGTCCAAAAAAGTCAGCCCAAGCCATAGGGTTTCAAAGACCCTCTAGAGCATCAGTGAAAATTTATCTAATGAGCCCATGATGTGCCATGTATTTATGCTTCCTTCCTCTTACTCTTTGGATCATCTTTATGATGGACTGGAAAAATAAAGTGAGGAATGCTCCATCTATCTTGGATGGTAAATTTCATTTGGAACCTTAACTGGTAGAGCATCCTAAATTTATAGGCATAGACAATGGTAGGCCTCCCCTCACAATTTATGTACTTCAAAACATGATATGATACCTCATCCCAAGGATAGGGTAGATTTTCTCTTCTAACCCCATTTTTGTCCTCAATGGGCTACTCTTCTGGGAGGAAAACATTCTTCTTGGTTGTGATAGCCTTTGTCCTCTCTTCCTTGCTTCATATTACTCCTCGGGGAAATGTGGTCACTCTTCTAATAAACTAATCATTCAAATGGATGATGAGTCCCCTTATAATGGTAATGCCATCATTGTCTCCCTGAGGTTGGATACCTACAACAAACTCTTGGGTAACCTCATCATTGAATCCCTTGAATTTCTCAAAGAACCCTAGCCATTAGTGATTGGAAAAGAGATCATTAATAACGGTATTTTGGTGAATTATTGATGATTTTGAGGGTTCTCTACTTTTAAATCCATCCCCTATGGCTTAAAATACAATTTTGCAAAGTTGACAAGGAAATTCTCACTCTCTGCTACAAGTTTTGGATATTTATATGCAATTAGGATTTTTAGGACAAAGGCAAAAGGGACAAATTTGTTTAAACTATTTGGAGAGGGTGTAATTCATTCTCAACTCAAAACAATTGAATTTCCCCTTCTTGTCATGCTCAAGTCAAAATAAACATCAGTACTTCATCTTCTTTTCAATCCCAAACTTCTACCTGAAATTGCTATAAGATGTACTATTGAAAAAACTAAAAGTTTTTGTAGGATTTGTTGTCAAAAGTTAACAAGGAAAATATGTACTTACCCTCCATTTTGATGCTCCTCCTTGAATCTAGGGTTTGGGTGACAAAGTTTCTAAACATTGGGCTCTTTGTACCTCTTTGGACTTTCCTGTAGCACTTAGAAGCAATATTGTAGCACTTTGTGTCAATCTTTTAGTAGTTTGTGTCAATCCTATAGTAGTAGCCTATAGGTCTTGTAGTCTCCTCTGTATTAGTCTATGAAAATGATGGCATAGGTTGTTAGGCCCCTATACTACTAGTGTAACCCCTTATTGTTCAATTTTTGGAACTCCTCAATGTGCTCCATTATTGGACCCTTTTGTTTGAGACTTATCAATTGGCTAAAAAAAGTGTTGCTTTTTGTATCCTCATAATGTGCTATCAATTCTTCGTAAAAATTGCCCAAGTGATAAATTGTTTATGAGAGCAAAGCCATTGATACCATGCAAACTGATTTGGTTCCAAATATAAAGTTGCCATACGTACCTTTTGTGTGTTTTGCACATTATTGAGATCGAAGAACTGCTCCATCTGTAATATCCAATTTACCGGATCCTTGCCATCAAACTTCCTCATCTTGCTTTTTCTTGATTTTAGGAGCTCGATCTTGAAACGACTGTAACTCTGTAATTTTGAATCTTTAAGTTTTGAAATTATGACTTGCAATAGCCCTCTGTGTCCTCTTTCTAATGCCACCAGTCTGATGCAAATTGGATTCTGCAAGAAAAAGTTATGCACAATCTCCCAAGATGACCTAATTATAGACCTTTCCAGAAGAGCGAACTTGTATGAAGTGCCACGTGTCACTGTTTCGACATTTGGCACTAAAAATTGTATACAAGAAACTACAGTCCGTTCTCTTTCTGTACCTTCTTACAAAATTTCAATCCGATGCTTAGAGAGAACGTTATGATGATTTTCCCCAGGTCACCTGTTTGGAATGTAATTCAGGAGTCTGCAAAAAGACCAACTTCCTTAGATAATATCTCCACAAATATAGAGCGAAAAGCTCTGAAATTCGGACCCAAGGTTCAACGCGATTTCTTCTCAAATGGTTTTTTTTCTGCGACTTCTGAAACGTCACAGAAAAAAATTTATAGCGCAAATGCCACGATGACCTGTTTGGAGCAGCGAAACCCTATAATCCAAAGCTCTGATACCAAATGTTATGAAACCAGCTCAAGAAAAGATAGAAAATATAGATCAACGCCTTAGAATTCAGCCTCTTC
>APFE030595812.1:103534-134958 GCA_000404065.3 Pinus taeda
TCCAAGAATTGTTCATTTATGTAATGTAAAGGAGGTTTCCCCCTCGAAGAGGCTGAATTCTAAGGCGTTGATCTATATTTTCTATCTTTTCTTGAGCTGGTTTCATAACATAGGTAGCTTGATTGTAAATGATAGTGGCGAGGCTCCTTGTATTTTAAAATATTGTTTTTATGCCAAATGAGACTCGAGCTTGACTTATGATACTAGTGGTTGGGAGGTTGGCTCAACACATTGTGTGAATTGGCTCCCACCTACCCCTTCGCAAACCAATCATAGGCATGCTGGCCCAATCTTCGTAGTCGTCACCCCTTTTTAATTCTTTGTTGGATGTGGAGCTTGATTACCTTCTTTATTTATAAGTATCACCACATTGGACCCCAGCTCATAATGTGGCGGCAATGCTGCCTGTAAAATGTACACCACCAGGGGGGTCGAGGGGGGGACAACGATTCTTTGGATCCCCCCCCTGGCGAGGGATTGGGGGTAGCGCCCCCAAAGATAAAAATAAATGTAAATTTGCCTTGTAAAATGTTGTAATTTCGTAGTCAATCTGGGTCATTCATTAGGTAGAGATATGATGGTAGAAGTTATGTTTAATTTAGGGTTTTTTTCTCTAGAACGAAACACCTCACTATATATGAGGGAATTGTATTGCATCTATGTAGATCGGTATTTTGAGTGAGAAAGAGAGAGGAGATTGTGTGAGAGTGAAGAGGGAATTATAATGGATCTGTTGTAGGTTGTATCTCTTCAGTTTGCTAGAAAATATGAAAGGAAGGACTGGCTGTTCCTCCGTGGAGGTAGTCCAAATTGGGTGAACCATGTATATCGGTGTCTCTCTTGTTTTATGTGTTTTCTGTGTTTGTATTTCTGCAATATATTTTATGTGTTCCATTTCTCTGTAATATATAATTTTCTAACAACTGGTATAAGAGTCGAAGGTCTATTTGGCTGATAAACTCACAGGAGAGAAGGGTTCCTAGTTCGAGTGGGAGTAATGGCAGAAGATGGTAGGTTTAGGGTCGAAAAATTTAAAGGTCAAAACTACTAGCTGTGGAAGTTGTAAATGGAAGATTATTTGTATCAAAAAATTTGTACCTACCATTGAGCAGAAAGACAAAGAAGATGATGAATATGACAAACATAGAATGGGATATTCTCGATAGAAAGGCACTTGGAACAATATAGCTATGCCTGGCAGTGTCGATAGCATTTAATATTTCAAAGGAAGTGACAACAAAGGGTTTAATTTCGACATTGACCAAATTATATGAAAAACCCTCAGCCTCAAATAAGGTATTTCTTATGAAGTGTTTATCTAATATGAAGATGTCATAAGGTGGATCTGTTGCTGATCATTTAAATGAATTTAATACAATTACCAGCCAGTTAAGTTTTGTAGGGGTAACGTTTGATGATGAAGTTAGGGCTCTGTTATTTCTATGCTCATTGCCAGAAAGTCGGAATGGTTTAGTTATGGCCATTAGTAACTCTATCTCTAGATTTAGTACTTTAAAGTTTGATGATGTTTTCAATGCAATCCTTAGAGAGGAAATGCGATGAAAAAGCTCCAATGAGACATTAGGTAATGCTTTGACTACAGAGACTACGGGAAGAAAAATGGAAAGAGGAAAGAGCCCAGGATATTGTAGTAAGTCAAGGAAAGGAAGATTCAAGTCCAGATCGGGGGTAGTGTGCTGGAAATGCGAGAAGAAAGGACACCTGAAGAAAGGCTGCAAGTCTCAGAAGGAAAAAGAAGGAGATGTGAGGAAAGAACAATCATGAAGCGGATGTGAAAGGTGATGTATTACAAGATGCTTTGATTCTTTTATTAGAAAATATTATTGATGCATGGGTGGTAGATTCAGGGGCCTCATTCCATGCCACACCTGATAGGAAACATTGTCATGATTATGTTCAAGGAGATTTTGGACATGTTCGATTGGGTGATGATAAACCTTGTAAAATCATTAGAACGGGTACAGTTTTCATAAAACAGCAGAATTGAAATCAATGGCTATTGAAGGAGGTAAGGAATGTTCCATATCTAAAGAAAAATCTGATTTCAATAGGGAAGTTGGGAGGTGAAGGTTGTGTAACTACTTTTACAGATAAAACTTGGAAGGTCACTAAAGGATCCCTGGTAATAACAAAAGGAGAAAAAGTTGGTACATTGTATTTATGCAATGGTATTTCTAATTATGTTAATGCTTTAACCTCTATAGGAGAAGATACAACATTGTGGTATCATAGGCTCGGGCACGTGAGTGAGAAGGAGATGCAGATTCTTCACTCAAGAAATTTGTTGCCAGGTTTGAAGCATGTTGATTTAAAATTCTGTGAGAATTGTGTTTATGGAAAACATAAGAGAGTCAGAATCCTTAGAGTTGGGAAAGAAAAGAAGAGCGAAAAATTAGAGCTTGTGCATACAAATGTATGGGGACCTACTCAGGTATCATCTCTCGGTGGATCTCATTATTATGTTACTTTTATTGATGATGCAACCAGAAAAAACTAGATTTATTGTATTCAAAACAAATCTGATGTTGATACTTTCAAGAAATGGGAAGCTTTGGTTGAAAATGAGATAGGAAAAAGGTTGAAGTGTCTCATATTAGACAATGTAGGTGAATATTACAAAAAAGTGTTTGATAGGTACTATTCAGAGAATGGAATTCATAGAGAGAAGACAGTTCCAGGAACACCACAAGAAAATGGTGTGTTAGAAAGGATGAGCAGGACAATCATGGAGTGTGCAAGGTGCATGAGATTGCATGCAAGATTGCCTTTACAATTTTGGGTAGATGTTGTAGATACTATTGTTTATCTAATAAACTTAGGACCTTCAAGTTCCTTGGATGGTGGTATTCCAGAGGAGGCATGGACAGGTAAAAAGGTAAACTACTCATTTTTAAAGACTTTTGGTTGTGAAGCCTTTGTCCACATTAATAAAGAAAACAGAACAAAGCTTGAAGCAAAATCAAAGAAATGTACCTTTATTGGATATGTTGTTAATGATTTTGGTTATCGCTTTTATGATTATGAAAAAAAAAAAATCATTAGGAGCAGATATGTCATATTCAATGAAAAGGTTTTGCATAAGGATCAGATGCAGGAAAAGAAACAGGAAAAAGAAAACAGAGAATACACAATTCTTGATGATATCACAGAAAAAGTGAAGGTGCCTGAAAATCATAATGATCAACATCCAGAACAACAACAACAAACACAACAATAACAAACACCTCAAACACCTAAAAGTGGTGTTAGAAGATCTACCAGGATAAGTAGACCCCCTAAACGATACTCTCCTTCATTATATTATGTATTGTTGACTGATTTTGGTGAACCATAATGTCATGAAGAAATAGTGCAGGTAGAAACTAGGAAGAAGTGGGAGCAAGCAATGAAAGAAGAAATGGACTTCTTAACACATAACCATACTTGGGACTTAGTTAGGTTGCCTGCAGGTAAAACAAAATTGCAGAATAAATGAGTTTACAGGTTGAAGGAAGAAGATGGAGGTAGAAAAAGGTATAAAGCTAGACTTGTGGTGAAGAGGTTTGCACATAAAAAGGGTATATACATTGATGATATATTTTCTCCTGTTGTTAAAATGACTTCAATAAGAACTATTTTAAGTCTAGTAGTAGTTGAAGATTTGCATCTTGAGCAATTAGATGTAAGGACAACTTTTCTCCATGGTGATTTGGAGGAAGATATATATATGTAGCAGCCATAAAGATATGAGGTAAAAGGGAAGGAGAAATTGAAGAAGAGCTTGTATGGCTTAAACAAGCTCCAAGGCAGTGGTATCTAAAATTTGACAGGTTTATGTCTAAACAAGGTTATACTAGATGTCACTTTGATTGTTGTGTTTATCTCAAAAGGAAAAATTATGGAAACTATATTATATTGCTATTGTATGTAGATGACATGCTTGTTGCAAGTTCTAACATGCAGGAAATAAATGTGCTCAAAAGAAAATTGGAAAACTCATTTGCAATGAAGGATTTGGGTGTTGCAAAACAAATCCTTGGTATGCGAATAATTAGAATAGGAAGAATTGAAAATTAACAGTGTCTCAGAGTGAGTATATGGAAAATGTGTTGAAAAGATTTAATATGCAGAATGAAAAACCAGTTAGTATACCTTTGGCTAGCCATTTCAAACTAAGGAGGCATGTCCCAAGACTCAGGAAGAAATGGATTATATGTCTAAAGTTCCATATGCATCAGCAGTTGGAAGCTTAATGTATGCAATGGTCTGCACAAGGCCTGATATTGCACATGCAGTGGGAGTTGTAAGCAGGTACATTAACAATCTAGGAAAATAACATTGGATGGTGTTGAAGTGGATTCTCAAGTATTTGAGAGGTACCACAAATCAAGTATTATGCCTTGGTGGTTCAAACATTTCTCTACAAGGATATGTTGATGCAGATATGGCGGGTGATAGAGATAACAAGAGGAGCACCACATGGTATGTGTTTACTATAGGTGGAACAACTATCAGTTTGGTTTCAAAACTGCAAAGTGTTGTTGCACTTTCAATAATGGAAGCAGAGTATGTTACTGCTACAAAGGCTAGTAAAGAAATGATTTGGTTACAAAGGTTTTTGGATGAATTGGGTAAGAAGCAGGAGTTGGACAGGTTATATAGTGACAGCCAGAGTGCCATACATCTTGCAAAGAACTTTGCATTTCATTCCAATACTAAACATATACAACTCAAGTACCATTTCATATGTTCAATGTTGGAAGATGGACAGTTGAAGCCAGAAAAGATACACACTAGCCAAAATCCTATTGATATGTTAACAAAACTTGTAACCAGGGACAAACTGAGATTCTGCTCAGTTTCAGTTGGTCTTCAAGTATGATGAAAAAGATGAGAAACAACTAGGTCCAAAGTGGAGTCATTTTCCAACAAATGAAGCAGCAGTGGAGTTGCTATAATCAATCTCCAAGTGGGATATTGTTCGGTGTGGAGCCTAATTATCTTCTTTATTTAGAGGTATCACCACATTGGACCCTAGTTCATAACGTGGCAAAAATGCCGCCTGTAAAATGTACACCGTTAGTGGGGTCCAAGGGGGGGAGACGACGATTATTTAGAGCCCCCCCTGGCAGGGAATCGGGGGCACCGCCCCCAAAACTAAAAATATATGTAAAAGTTCCTTGTAAAATGTTGTAATTTCGTAGTCAATTTGGGTCGTTCATTAGATGGAGATCTGACGGTAGAAGTTATGTTTAATTTAGGGCTTTTCCCTAGAAGACAACCCCTCTATATATATGAGTGAATTGTATTGCGTCTTTGTAGATCAATATTCTGAGTTAGAAAGAGAAAGGAGATTGTGTGAGAGCGAAGAGGGAATTATAGTAGATCTGTTGTAGGTTGTATCTCTTTAGTTTGCTGGATAATATAAAAGGAAGGACTAGCTATTTCTGTGGATGTAGCCCAAATTGGGTGAACCATGAATATCTGCGTCTCTCTTGTTTTATGCATTTTCTGTGTTTGTATTTTTGAAATATATTTTATGTGTTCCATTGCTTTGTAATATATATTTTTCTAACATTTTTTTCTCCACACATATGATGGGTGAAAAAGAAAACTTCAGTTAACTATCGAAGGTGGTCGAAAATGTTGAACCATCCTTAGCTTATAAATTTTTTCTCTCATGCATTGATAACATTTTTTAAACTATGATGTGACTGTAAGGAAGGATTAGGAATG
The DNA here is from genome assembly GCA_000404065.3 of Pinus taeda. NCBI lineage: Eukaryota > Viridiplantae > Streptophyta > Pinopsida > Pinales > Pinaceae > Pinus > Pinus taeda. The sequence continues at coordinate 109,271 of APFE030595812.1, forward strand.
TGCATACCTAAGCCTGCCTGGTGTTGCTCATGTTGATGTGTTTCATTTGATGATTTTACCATTTGATGGTTACATGAGGTTACTAGAACATGGATGAGATTGCATGAGTTCCCTCTGAGGTGCAATTTGTTGTCTTTATTGATCCTTTAACTAGCCTGAAAAACATTTTTATGTTTCATTTTTTATTGAAATTCCATGATGTAGGTGATGAGAAATATGTGCCTCCATTGGTAATATGCAACTATGGTTGGTGATCCATGATCCTGTAACAGTCTACAGAGGATCTTGTAGCTGCTCAGGACTATGCTGGAGCCTCTTAAAACTTCATAATGACAAAAAATATTGGTTTGATGCTTTAGATGTGATCCTGTAGGGTTTATGCAGACTACTATATGAATTTGTGTCTTCCTGTAGTAGTCACATAGACTCCTTAGGATCACATTTTTCAATGAGTGATGCTTCTAAAAAATGATGATAAATAATGGGAAGGTTGGTGATGGAGGTTAGGGAATTTTTCTATGATGGAAATGGGTGGAAAGGAGATGAAGGATTATGTTTTTGAGGTATGGTGAGTGGAATAATGGTGGAAAGGGTGACAACTAATGAAGTGGGTGAATGAAAGGAATCTCATGGATTCCCTCCCTTGGTCTAGAGTGAAAAAAATTGAATCTACTACCTCTTTTCATGATGATCAATATCCTGAAGCTATACAAGAACAATCCTATAGAAATTCAAGACATTGATAGAATCAGGCAAGAGAGGCCATGAGATGATGTGGAAAGATTGGGAAAGGTTAATGGATGGATGGAGTGGCCACAAAGAGATGAATGGAAGTGTGTGGAAGTGAATTTTGATGCTACTTATCTAACTGCGCTGACCATCAGAGACTGTCACTGGAACCCTGTTGTACGTGTAGAAATGTTAGAATGACTAATGTAAGGTCTCGATTTTCACTTTCTCCCTTTTTTTGACACCTGTAGACTTCCTTAGAGGAGGTTTTCAACTTACTAGGATTTCCCCAAGTGCCTCAAGGGAGGTTTTCACCTAGGGATATTTTATTCCATTTTTGTCCTTTTTTTGTTTTTTTTCACTCTTTGGCTGCCTCATGGAGGTTTTCATCCCAAGATATTTCCTCAAGTGCCTCATGGAGTTTTTCACCTAGGGATCCTTCCTTTTTTTCCTTATTTATTTTGTCCTTATCTACTTACCAAGGGTTGAATTGATTGGGAGCTTTGAGGTTCCTAATCACATTCATGTCTCTACTTATTGAACTGGTAAATTCCTCCTTTGACAAAGGTTTCTTTTAGAGTTTCAACTTGTAACCATTAACCAAAAGTGGGGTCCTCTCCTCATCAATTGTTTGGATTTGAACAGAGCCATTGTCATGGAAGTTTTCCACTAGGTAGAGATTGAACCATATTGTCATTAGTTTCCCTTTGAAGTCCTTGAATATCGAGCCATATAAGAGGGCCCAATTATCCTCTTGGAAGGTCTTCTACTTCATATGCTTGTGATGCTAAAGTTTTCTCTGCAATTGAACCACTTAAGTATGCATAAGGGGTTGAAACCTAAATTCATTAAGGGAATTCAAGAACTGAAACCTTTCTTCCTAAGCTCTTATTATGTCTATACAAAGTAGTTCTACCATTCTAAAGGTGTTATATTCAAATTCAATGGAAAACAATCCTTTCTTACCATAAACGAACTCGAAGGGGGTGAATCTAATGGTGTTTTTCCCTATAGTATTGTAGGCCCAAGTGGCCTCCACAAGTCCAGTTTCCCAATCCTTCTTGTTGCTTCCAACAATCTTTCTTAAGATGCCTTCTAATTCTCTATTGGTCACCTCCACTAGACCTTTTTCTTAAGGGTGATATGGGGTGGATTTCCTATTCCTAGTGTGATGTTTCTCCATTATCCCCTCAATCAAATTAGAAGTGAATTGAGTCCCTTGGTCAGTGACTAGTTCCTTTGGGAAACAAAATTTGTAGAAGATGTTTTCCCTTAGAAATTATTCCACCTTTTGTTTTATTTTTTCTTTGACAACCTTCACTTCATCCCACTTTGTTAGATAATCTGTGCATACAATAATATACCTCTTCTATCCATAAGGGGCATCAATGGGCCCAATGAAATCTAAGCCCCATTTCTCAAATGGCTCAAGAGTCACTTGAGGTTATAGTGGCATTTTATCCTTTTGTGTGGGCTTACCCATCCTCTGGCACTCATCACATCAAGCAGTGTACCTCCTAGCATCTTGATGTAGGGTCGGCCAATAGTATCCTACTTGGAGAATCTTGAAGGTTATCCTCTTGGAAACAAAATGATCCACACAGGGTCCATCATTGCATGCTAATAGGATATCAAATACTTCATCTTCCCTTAGAAACCTCCTAAAAATCTGATTTGGTCCCAATGTAAAAAGGTTTCCCCCAATCCGAGTGTAAGGGGCACATTTTTTGGCATTTTTGCTCTTTTCCTTGGAGGATAGATTAGGAGGAAATTGTCCAACAACCAAGAAGTTTTTTATGTCAGCAAACGAATGTGACAATAGTGATATGGTGAAGAGGTTATCATCTAGGAACTGATAATATATCATCTCTTCTTTCTCTGTAGGAAGGATTATTCTAGACAAGAAATCTTCAATCACATTCTCTTTTCCTGGCTTGTCAACATTGGTAAGATCAAACTGTTATAATAAGAATAACCATTAATGATCCTCACATTGGCATCAAGTTTTTTCTTTAAATACTTAATTGCTACATGATCAATGTGCACAAAAACTTGTTACCCTGTAATGTAATGTCTAAAAGTATTCAAGGAATGTACAACAAACAAGAGCTCCTTTTCAATGACACTATAATTGATTTCAACCTTGGAAAAATTCTTACTGATGAAATAGATAGCATAAGGAATCTACCTTCCAATTGTCCCAAGTTTTCCCCTACAACTTTATTAGATGTATTTGTGTGAATATGAAAAGGAAAGGCCCAATCTGGTCCCTCCAGAATTGATGTATTTGTCAAATTCTCCTTGAGCTCTTCCAATACTTCTTGACACTGGTTTGTCAAACAAAAATAAGAATCTTTTGTTAGCAAACCAAACAAAGGTGTGGCCATTTTACTAAAATCCTTGATAAATCTCTTATAATATTCAGCCAGTCCTAGGAAGTTCCTAACATCCCTTTGTTTATGAGGAATAGGGACCCTTCCAATAATGGAAATATTGTTAGGATCAACTTGAATCCCTTAGAGAGGAAATGGCCTAGAAAAATTCCTGTATTCATAAAAAGATCACATTTTTCTATACTTAAAGAGATTCATTTCAATGCATATTTTCAAAAATTTACACATGTTAGAGAGGGCTTCCTAGAATGCATCTCCATAAGGATTAAAGTCATCCATATAAATTTCAACCAAGTCATGAACAAGATTAGCAAAAATACTCAACAATGCCCTTTGGAAGGTAGTAGGGGCATTACACAAGCCAAAGAAAATGATCCAGACTTACGCAGGAACACAAGAAAATATAGATATACACATAAACATAGAGATGCAGTAGAAATAAAACTTCATTTCATTAATATCAAAGAAATGAAATATGCTTACATACAAAAATGGAAATAAAGTAGCTCTGGCAATGGTAGCTTATCTATGAGAAGAGATGTGGTGGCTACATGCCTCTACTCTGTGTTATAATGATTGTCAATGGAATTTTTATTATTGAACTATAGGGGAAAACCCTAAACAACCAAAACCCTAACCCCAGGAGATGGAAAGCCAAGAGTTTGTGGGCCCCATTGGGTTATTTGGGGAACAAAATTCCTAGGGTTGTTACTTGGTCATATTATCGCGGTTTAACGCATACAATACCTTGTTGGAAATATATCTTCGAGTAAGAAAATATTTCCTCAAGCTCTTGCAAATGGCTATAAGAATACTACAAACCTAAAAAAGCACCGTTTAGGGGGTCAAAACTGCTCCGAAAGTTCAAGACCCAAAAAATTGCTAAATACAGTAAATGATGTTATAAACAAGGAAAATGATGAAACCGATTGGAGGTATAGGTGGAATAGGAAGGTGGCCACCAATATCAACTTGGATCAGTCCTCCCTCCTTAGGAAGCAATGGTCCCCATTGCATGTAGAGCCTCAATGAGGTGAGGAAATTTCTGTTGAACCTAGTCCTTGATGAACCACTTGCCTTGGTGAAGGAATTGACCCACTTTGACAACTAAATATAGATGGATCCTATGTTGGTGAGTGTTATTAATATATGTTTCCATGATCCTATCAGTTGTGGCCTATTCCATGTATTTTGGGTTTAACTCTGTTGGTGTGAGTTGTTTTTCAATGTCAGATGTGTCAAGCAATGGTGGAAAGTATGGTCGAAGGTGGTCCACATTAAATACTCGTTGCAAGCCAATGAGTGGTGGAATGTTGAGCTCAAAAACATTGTCCTCTACAACCTTGGTGATGATGTGTGGCTCATATTAGAGCAGGAGAAGCTTACGGTGGGTCCCTACAAGGCGTTCCTTCTTTAGATGTAGCCAAACATTGTCGCTCACCTAGAACTTGTGTGGAACCCGATGTTGATCATGTTGTTGCTTTTACTTAGCGTTGGATCTATCCAATATGTCATGGAACTACTAGCATATGTGCTGAATGCACTCAATGAAGTTTTTAGCCTTGTCAGCATCACACTGGACATGAGCCGAATCTTCCTGAGTAGTTGCAAATGGTATGGCCACATCAATCAGACATAGTGACTACAATCCAAATCCCACCTGAAAGGGGTTGTGTCTAGTTGAGCTATGGAGAGATCTATTGTAGTTGTGTTGGAAATAAGGGAGGCTTCATCCCATGTGCATGGATGCTTCAAGTTGTACATGCACAGAATGTGTATGATCATTCTGTTGACGACCTCTATTTGGCCATCAGTTTGGGGGTGGAAAGTCATGGACTTAGTGAGCTTGGTATCCAAAATTGATTAGAAACTTGACCAAAATGTTCTTAGGAACTTGTTATCCTGATCTAAGATAATGGACTGTAGGATCCCAAAGTGTACCCACACTCGTTCAAAGAAGAGTCTAGCAATGACCTTTTTTGTGATACTCTTTTCATAGGTCACTAGAATGGCAATCTTAGAGAATTTTTCGACAACCACAAAAATGCAGTCATTTAGTAGAAGGGAGGCTCGACATGTAATCCATGGAGATGGATTCTTATTGGCTTGAGGGGGCTTGGCCTAGGTTTAAAGTTAGCTATACTAACCAATAAAACCCTATACTACTGGCCATTTCGGCAACAACCCGCATAGTGCCGGCTTCAGTCTCACTCGAGGCAGTATTGGGGGATGCTAGAACGAGGCTTCTGCATCCAAAAGGCTATGTGATGAGGTTTAAGGTGCTTTCTATAGTTTTTGTTTAGATTTGACTTTCGTGAACCCTTATTCATGAGACTTAGATGATTTCTAGTTAAAGAAAGTTATAAGCTTCATGTAACTATCTAATCGTGCATAAAACAATATCTAACAGTTGATCTAGATCTTTGCGGAGTAATTAAAATAAAATACAAACAATTATCATTTTGTTGTGCATAAATATAGAAAATACATAGTGCATAAAAATAGACACATATTTGCTTCAAATATCTTTCTATTACTCCAATATTCCTTTACAACCTTTCTAGACCCTACGCACATAATTGCAGGGGCCTGCGCACTCAGCTGCGGACTTACCAAGGTCTCTGCACACTTAGCTGCAGGAGCCTTACCCTTCACCCAAAAACATATCAATATCTACAACTACAAACCCACAATAATATCATAACAAGTGATTGCTTAATTAATTTATTTCCTTAGACTTTGCTAAGACATCTCTTTATATATCCTTCACTATTACAATACCATGGTCTGTAAACCATGGACAGATCTCAAAAGAATATAAAAATATAAGGGGTTTTGACCTTCCTAAAATCCATTGACTCCTATTTAACCTAAGCTACTCATGCTCTGCTCCTCAAAATGCGGAGACTTACAATATTTTAACAAAATTTGACCCAGGGGACTCCATCCCAACAACCCCCCAACACAATTATGTGACTCATCCTCAAGTCAATCCACTGGTATGATCTAGATATTTTCTTTCAGGATTTTGAACGAAGACTTGACTGATTAAAGTGCCTTCGTGCATTGAACAAATGATTGTTGCACTTCTTCTACCAAATTTTCCGTAGTTGGCCCATCTATTGCTAAGCTGATGGTTTGCTTCATCTGTTGCATGCTCTTAAGTGTGCCTTCCACGGTTTGTGAGAGATACCCTTCTTCTTCTTCCCATGGTTGCATTCGTGCAGTGATGATTTGCATCTTCTTCTGCAACTTGTCGATCTATCCTTGCAGGGATATCCCCTCTTTCAATTGGGTGAATCGTTGTACAGGGGCTAGGGTGTGCATCGTTTCCTTTATCTCATCATACATCAACTGCTTATCTTGAATGGAAACTTTGATATTCTTCACCTGTGGGTCCTCTTGCAATGAAGGTCACAGTTCTAGATCTTCATCAAATAGATGGATAGACTCCTTTACGAAAACATTGAGCTTCACTCTGTCTGTTCTAATGGCATCATCATGTTTCTTTGTGATCTCTAGTGGTGTGGTGGGCTACAGCTTCAATTGAAGCTCAGTGATTCGGAGTTGTAGATCGAAACAACGATCTACGCCTTTGATTCTCTGAATGAATCTACCAGTGGCTGTACCTTATCCTCAGAAGCAGTCTTTGACTGAATCTAGAGCTCAAGGAGCTCACTAAATACTCTGGAAATGGCCTTCTCCAGCTATGCGCGTCTTGCAACTTCCTCATCATGGTCTTGGAGAGCTCTGTTATTTTCATCACAAATCTGTTGACTGGTGATTTTTGCATCCTTGATCACCATGAGAGCTCATTTCTCTCACATCTTAAGTTCATTTGCTATACCTTGTTGTAGCTCATGCAATGTGGATAGGGGGAGCTTCGCGAGGTTAATACTTACGTCTTTGGGTAGCTAGGCACTTTCCCATTACACAACCTTGTTCAAATATAAGGATACACCATGCAATGGTACAACGTGGATCTCTGAGGTGAGAACCGACTGCACACTACCCAATGTTGTTTGCTTCACGCTCACTTCAGACCGACTTGCTTGAACCTAGCTCGCCTGAACTTAAAACTTTGTGAGGCTCACTTGGACCTTTGACAGAATGAGCTAGTACCGATATTCGATATGACCCCAAATTTCTTTTGTCAAAGTCTACCTAGTGTCTCCAATCTCATCAAGATCCCCCTTAGTGAGGACCATGGCCTTCGTACCAATAGTATTATCAGACTTGTGCTTCTTGCATGATCCTCCCACACCTGACTTTTTTCGCCTTTTAAGAATAAAAGGAGAACCAACATTCTCTAGGTCTACAAAGGGGTCTTAAGTACCCTAATCTAGTTCTTCGATATGCGGCTCTTCGTCGTGCTTGCCCTCTAGTTCCTACATGGTATTTTTCTCTAGATGAATGGTCACCTTCCTCTTTTCCTTCTGCATTGGTTTACTAGTGCTTGTTGTGCCTCGGCACTAGTCTCCATGATACCTTTGATAATTTCTAGGGGAAGAATCCAATCAGCCGACCACTTAACGACTAACTATGCAATATAATCTTCGGTGACCAAAAACGACAACGCCATCGATTTCTTCATCATATCATGCCTCGTGCGGATGTATACATGATGGAAATCAGCCTTAAAATTTGCAATGCACTGATATTTTTTAAACAGAGTGGGTGACAATTGTGGCTCCTGGTTAATCACCATATGCAGTTCCGATTCAAATAGTACCCATAAAATTTTGTTTCAATGACATGGTTAGGGTCCTTCATTTCCCACATCGAGGCAAATTTTGCAGCCTCACACAAGTCTGGATCCATCGTTGGGAACTGGGAATCCTCTAGCATCCTCCAAGCTATTAGCTTGATCAATAATAGAAACCATCCGTAATGGAAGGCTTTTCCTTCCTCCTGGGCTTCTCGAAAATCATCAAATAATTCTTGGCAGATGTACTTGGCACAATTGAATTGGACTCCTTGGCTACACTACGCAGCTAAGGATACCACTAGTGGTGGTACTTCATTGGCATGACAGTTCCTCATTATTTTTCCTGCCAAGGTCTGGGAAGAAAACCACACAGCTTTATCCGATATAGAGCTAATGGCGTATCCTCGCGAATTCTTCACCAACCAAAGTCACTCTTCATTTGATCCATGCGATTTTTCTCCTATGACTTCCCCAAAAAAGTGTCTACGTGGTTTGCGCCCTGATAGCGAAACGCTGTGATTTTGTGGACTAGCATATCATCAATTAGGATGGGCCCTCCCAACCAGAGGCACCCATCATGAACTAGCTCCAACAAATGGTGCACACAGGTGGTATTAATAATGCTTCAGCTAAAATGTGGGACATACAACATGTTGAGAAACCATGCGCAATCAATACTAGTCGCTGACTTCCTTGGTTCTAGCCTTGTGACACCTGCCTCCTCATAGTAGACTAATTTCAAGTATTTACTGCGTTCTAATTGCGGAAATTTCTCATGATCACCCAAAAATCCCAATACTCCATCTTCAGAAATGGTACCGCGGCCAACAAGTCACCCTCAATAGGTACTTCCTTTGGCAACAATGGTGTGAATACCTTGAATTTCAATGAGTCAGGGTCCTTAGTTACTTTGGCAGTTGGCTTCCTTGGGGGTATATACAGTGGAAATGGAGAAATTGGCTTCACACCCTTTGCACTAATATTTTCAATCCCCATAGTTATCTCTTCTTCATTTAGGTCCTAGGGTTCCATAGGCTACTTGTTTTTATCCATACACCCCTTCTATCTATGCTCAGTTGGTATTTTACGTGGTGATAACCGAACTGGGGCTTGCGGTGGCTTTTTCTATTTTTTCTCTCCTGTCACGAAAGCAGTAGATTTTGGCCTCGATGACCTAGGTGCTATAGCAGGGGTTGGCGGTGTTGCAATCATGATATTTACTACCCCTCTATTAAAGAATTCTTGCTCAACTTTTTCCCTCGTAAATCTTGCTCATAAATATGATTTTGGTGGTAGATCGTCCTAGATTTGCGCCTTAAATGCATTTCCCTTACTCCTTTTAACATAAAAATAGCCATCAATTCAGCTACACAACAATCTCCTTGTGGTGCAGCTACCTTGTTGCAACTTCCATTTGCGCACTCCTCCAACACATCACATAGCCTTTCGTTTTTGAAAAATTCTTCCCTGTCAGCATATTTTATAGTGTCGCGCTTTCTTTCAACTACCAGAAGTGCTAAGACTTTCCTGCATCCATGTAGTCATTGCATCGAGGTGGGATTATCCCTATAAACCTTAAGGTGGCTCCCATTAATCCTGCCCAGAAATAATTCCCCATTCAACTTCATGAGTTTAACTGTACCATCATCCGAAATGTCCTGAATTATATATGATCCCAGCCAGTGCATCTGAAACTTCCCCAGAAACTTAGTAAACTTACTATCATACATTATTACCAAATCGTCATTTTTGAAGGTGCGTTGCTTGATGTGTCGATTGTGCCATGCCTTTTCTCTAGATTTTTGTACCTGCTAATGAAAGCCAGCCAAAAAGAAGTCTTCCTCCAGTGTTAGCAACTATGTGAGGCATTCCTCCATGATGTTGCATTCTTCCATCTCGGTACCTATTGCAATTCTTAGGCTGGGCACTATGTACTCCATCAACATTACTTCTTCTTTTCCATAAACCAGTCGAAAAGGTGTTTGCCTAGTAAAGTAGTCCTATAGGCCCATAGAACCACTAGAATCTACACTTCGCAATCATTCCTATTAAGATTGCATACCTTTGTGAGGGAATTCTTCGAGATATTGTTGAAAGCTTCAACAATGGCATTCACTTGGGGGTGATATGGCATACTCTTTTGATGATACATCTAGAATTCCTATGTTAATGCTGCAATTGTCTCATTCATGAAGTGTGTCCCTCTATCTCTCCTCATAATTTTTGGGCGTCCAAACCTTGACATAATAAACTCAAATATGAACTTCGTAGTAGTGTCCATGCTACAATCCTTCACAGGCAGTGCCTCAACCCATCTAGTTAAGTATTTTGTCACGGTGATAATATAACACATCCTCGTCTTTTTCCCTAGTGGTTGAATAGGTCCAACAAAGTAAATCACCCACTCATAAAATGCTTGTAATGTGACCTGTGGATTTAAGGGAAGTTCATCCATTCATGATGGTCTCCCGGTCCTTTGACACACATCACACACACTACAGTATTGTTGGGTTGTGTTTCTTCTTTCCACGACTAGCCACAAGTTAACCGAGGGTTATAGGGGGTGGGGTGGGGGTGGGGGGGGGGTGGGCGGAGCCCTCCTTTTTTGCACTGATTGCATGGGGGTGTCACAGGGGGTTTGAGCGGGGTGGGCAGTCCCCCTCTACAGGGTCCAGGGTAGTGCCCCGGGGAAATTTTTTTTGGACCCTATATTAGGTGGGGTGAACCTACCTATGGTTTTATGCATGGTTTTCGCACATGGTTTTGGATGCGATGGTTTTGGTCCATGGCTTTTGACGCGATGGTTTTCGATCCATGGTATTGGATGCTTTAGCATGTATATTTATGTATTGTAACATTGAAAGGAACATAATGAAAAATCAAGCTGGTGGTCCCGGTTTTGGGATCTAGGGGAAAATCTCTGTGTATATGTTTTTTTATGTGTTATGCTCTCACATTGTTTAATTTTTATGTTTTAGAATTCGTATGAAGGTAATTTTTGTACGAGGTTAAAACTTACATTTGGTATCGGAGTTGTTTTGGCTTCAAGGGGATGCCTTTGTTGCTGAGGGGTTTCACTTAGGCTTGTGGTGGGGATGTGTACTTGGCTTCTTCAAGTATACATTTAGATCATGAGGCATTGTTGATTGACTCAGGTGCATCCTTTCACTTCACTCCCCATAGAGAGTGGTTCTGTGACTATGAGAAATATGATGGTGGTGATGTCTTCTTGGGGGATGGCAGGAAGGCTAGAATCGTTGGTCGGAGAAAAGTAAAGTTGAAGTTGCAAGGTGGAAGGGTTAGAACACTTCCGGGTGTTTTGCATATTCCTGCATTAGCCAGAAATTTGATTTTTGTAAGCAAGCTGGATGATGCAGGTGTAAAAACAATGTTTGAGAAGGATACCTACAAGATCGTTTGGGGAGTTTTTGTATTGATGCAAGGAGTTCAATTTGGAACTACGTACAAGCTGTAAGGTAGCACTATTGTTGATGGGTGCAATAGTTTTGTGGTTCCTGAAAGTGGAGCAGAAAATCTAGTGGCCTCTAGAGAGAAGACCAGGCTGTGGCATCAAAGGCTTCGACATATTGGAGAGAAGGGTCTTCTAATACTTCATGTTAAAGGTATGGTAGAAGGTATGAGTAATATCTCTCTAGATTTTGATTTCTATGAAAATTATGTATATGGGAAGCATAATCGGGTGAGTTTCCCCTATGGTGGTAAGAGGGCAAAACATATATTAGAGTTTGTGCACAGTGATGTGTTTGGACCTTAGAAGGTTCCATCACTGGGTAAGTCTGTGTACTATGTATCATTTATAGATGAATTCTCAAGGAATACATGGATATATTTCCTTAAGAATAAATCTGAAGTCTTTGACAGGTTTTAAGAATTTAAGGCTCTGGTGGAAAACTAGACAGAGAAGAAGATAAAGGTGTTGAGGACAAATATCGATGGAGAGTTTTATAGTAAGGAATTTGAAGAATTTTGTAATAAGTGTGGTATAGCACGACAGAAGACTACTCCATACACACCTTAGCAAAATGGAGTTGTAGAAAGAATGAACAAGACATTAATGGAAAGGGAAAGAAGCATGCTCAATGGTGTTGGGTTAGGACATGAATTCTGGGCAGAGGCAGTGGAGACAAGACGTTCCCCGGTCAACAGATCACCCTCATCAGTGTTTGAGGATAAGACTCCATAGGAGGTATGGACTGGTAAGAAATCCTCACTTTCACATCTGAGGGTATTTGGATCTGATGCATATGCACATGTTCCAAAGGAGAAAAGAAACAAGTTGGATAGTAAATCTGAAAAGTGAATCTTTATTGGGTATAAGGATGGTTTAAAGGTTTATAAGCATTGGAACCCAGTAATAAGGAAGGTTGTGTATAGCCAAGATTTGGTGTTTAGAGAGGTGAAATATGTTATTAAACATGAAGTCCAACAAAAGGAACCTGAGAAGATAGAGTTTGAGCATAAGGAGGAAGAATCAGACTCTACAACAGAGGAGGAATCAAAAGATGAAGAGATATAAACTCTGGGTGTGAGAAGATCAGTTCGAGAAAGAAGGTAGTCGGAAAGGTATAGTCCATCTACTTTCTATTCAAATTTTTCTTTATCTGTTACTGATGATGATCCCAAAACTGTGAAGGAAGCAGTGGATTCAGAGGATGGAAAACTTTGGAAAGATGCCATGGTGGATGAAATGGCATCTTTGCACAAAAATGAGGCTTGGGATCCGGTGGAGTTGCCGGCTGGAAGGAAACCCATTGGAAGAAAATGATGTTCAAGAAGAAGACAAATGAAGAAGGAAAGGTGGAGAAATACAAAGCTTAGCTGGTAGCAAAAGGTTATTCCCAGGTGTCGAGAATTGGTTTTGGTGATATTTTTCTCCTGTTTCCAAGGTAGATTCTGTTAGATTACTTTTATTTGTTGCTGCTGCTTTTGATTTTGAGGTAGAACATATGGATGTGAAGACAACAATTCCTCATGGGGATCTAGAAGAGGAAATCTACATGAATCAACTTGAAGGTTTTGCAGTGAAGGGTAAGAAAGAATTGGTATGCAAGTTAAAGAAGTCTATGTATGGGTTAAAATAGTCACCAAGGATGCGGTATCAAAAATTTGATACATTTATACGGGGACTTGGCTTCACCAGAAGTAAAGCAGATCACTGTGTGTATTTTAAATTAATTGATGACCATGTTATTTATATGGTCTTGTATGTGGATGATATGCTGATGGTTGGAAATGACAAAGAAATTATCTAGGATTTGAAAACCCAATTTTCCTCCAAAAAATTTGACATGAAAGATCTTAGTGCTGCAAACTATATTTTGGGCATGGAAATTAAAAGAGATAGAGCAAAGAGGAAGCTCTGGTTAAACCAGAGGAAGTATGTTGAGACAATACTGTAGAGGTTTAATATGTAAGATAGTAAATCGGTGAAGGTTCCTATTCCTGTAGGTGTGAGGTTATCTGCTGAACAATGTCCGAAGACACAAGAAGAGGAAGAGTATATGTCTCGTGTTCCATATGCAAGTGCAGTTGGTAGCCTAATGTATGCGATGGTATGTACTAGACTAGACATTGCACATGTAGTGGGAGTATTGAGCAGGTTTATGTCAAAACCAGGGAAGGAGCATTGGACAACAGTGAAGCGGGTTTTCAGGTATTTGCGTGGAACTAGTGATTATGGTTTGTGCTACCAAGGAAGACCAGGATTGGACAGAGTGTTGGATATTCATGGCTTTGTTGATGCAGACTGGGCTGGAGATCTGGATCAGAGAAGATCTACAAGTGGGTATGTGTTTAACCTATTTGGAGGTGCAGTCAGTTGGATGAGTAAGAAACACTCTGTAGTGGCACTATCAACTACAGAGGCAGAATACATGGCAGCCACTCATGCAAGCAAGGAAGTAGTTTGGTTGTAGAGATTGGTTCAAGTATGGGGTTAGTACAGGAAGCTATAAGGATAGATTGTAACAACCAAAGTGCAATTTTCTTGGAAAAGAACCCTGCATATCATTCAAAAGACAAAGCACATTGATGTTCAGTATCACTTTGTGAGGGATATGATAGAAGACAAAAAGGTGTTGTTGGTAAAGGTGGACACTTTGAAGAATACTGCAGATGCATTGACAAAATATATGAGCTCTGAGATGTTGTCTTGGTGTAGAGAAACAATGGGCATTGGAGGGATGGATAAATGACTAAGCTCTCCTATGTCCCCCTATGGAAAGAAAACAACAAGTGGGAGAATGCTGGATTGTGTTGTATTCTATCCATGACTAGCCCACGTAGTTAACCGAGAGGGGGGTAGAGCCCCCCCTATCTAAGGGATTTGAGGGGGGCGGGTAGCCCTCCTCTACGGGGTCTAGGGAAACGCCTCGGGGAAAGTTTTTTTGGATGCAATGGTTTTTGGTCCATGGTGTTGGATGCGGCATGTATATATATGTATTGTAACATTGAAAGGAACATAATGAAAAATCAAGCTAGTAGTCCCGGTTTTGGGATCTAGGGGAAATCTCTGTGTATATGTGTTCTATGTGTTATGCTCTCACATTGTTTATTTTTTGTGTTTTAGAATTCATATGTAGGTAATTTTTTTACGAGGTTAAAACCTACAAGTATTCCTTGGAAGATTTATGTATTGTTGGTCACCATAGTCCTACGCGTAGGATCTTTTGCATAGTAGTCTTTCCTGCATAGTGTCCTGCGGAGACACCACCATGTGCTTCTACTAGAACATTGTTCCTTTCATATTCAAGTACATTTCAGCATAGGATTCATCCGAACCCATCTTATATAGTTGTCTTGCAATCACAGAAAAATCGGCAACCTTGACAACTAGTTCCTTCTTTTGCTGCGTCGTATAACATTGAGGAGATACGATAGTAGATAAAAACTGAATGATGTTTGCAAAAATGCTCGTCTGCAACCCTGACAGCAAAGAGCTATGCGTCAAGTAATCCTTCCTCAATATTTGTAGGTTCTTTGCAATTTTCGATCCGCGACAGATGGTCTAGTCCAGCATTCAATCTCCTGGGCTTCATTATGACTTCAAAATCATATTCTTGAAAAAGGAGCAACCACCTATAGATTCTCCCCCCCAACACAGGCTTATTGACTAGGTACTTCAAAGAAGAATGGTCCATGTACATCTTAAAGTGCACACCTAGTACATAATGCCTAAAATTTTGTACTACATAAACCATGGACAAACCTTTGTGATCTATGGTTGAGTAATTCCTTTCATCCTTAGACAATTTTTGGTTGGTGAAGGAAATCAAGTGATCAATATATCCTACCCCTAGTTGTGTTAATATGGCTCCCAATACTATGCAAGACACATCCACATGCACATGCAATTACTTCTTCCAATCAAGGAATACTAGGATTGGTGCTGTAACCATCTTCTCCTTCAGATTATCCAGGATTTTTTGGCAATCACCATCCCAACAAAATGTAACACCCTTCTTTAACAGTTTCTCCATGGGAATAGTGATTTGCGCATAGGTCGTAATAAAATTCCTATAGTACCCAATATGACCCAATGTCGCACGAAGCTGCTTTACATTCCTAGGGGGCTCCAAGTTGATAATGATGACGATCTTAGCAGGTACATAAAAGTATATTTCTTCAAATTCAGAGAAATATAGTACTTCTTGTAGGTATCCAACACTAAGTGCAGAGTAGAGACATGCTTCTTGACTAGCCAAAACATTGTCCAATCATCGAAGTAGACTTCCAAAAAATTATGAATGAACTCTTTGAACGCTAGGAAAACCACCCTAGAGAAAATTGAAGGAGCATTTTTTAGTCCAAAGGGCATAAATGTATACTACAATGATCCCCATTTTGTAACGAAGGTAGTCTTACTTCTATCCTCCAGTGCGATCTTAATTTGGTCGTATCCAGAGAATCCATCCATAAATGAGTAAGCTTCATGTCTGCATACATTCTCGATGAATTCATCTATAAATGGCATAGATAATGGATCATGGATTCATGCATAGTTTAGATTCTTCATATCTATGCAAATCCTGATATCACCCTTTGTTTTCTTCTCTTGGACCACCATGTGACTGACCCACTCGTATTCCTCTACAGGCTCAATTATTCTAGCTGTAAGAATTTATTGAGTTCCTCTTGTACCTTTTCCTTATATTTTGGGTTCAATCGATATGGGTGCTGCTTAACAGGGTTCACATCGGTTTTTAAGTTGATCTGCATTACCCCTAAATCTCCTACTATCCCCTTCAAGTAAGAAAACTTGGTTGGAAATAAGTCTTGATATTCATGTAGAAATTCAGCTACCTTATCCACTGTATCTTCATCCCAATAGTCACCAATGTTCACAAATTTTGGTTCTGCCTTTGAGCCAATGTTCACCTTCTTTGTATACACTAGTTGTGAAATATTAGGGATCTCCACACTAGGTCCCTCAACTTTGCGCTATCCTTATGATTCAGGGATATTAATATTCCTCAGATCATCATCAACTTCTTCCATTGTAACATTATAACATTCTAAAGCATGTTGTAGCTTTGTACTCCAGTCAGACTGTACCCGCATGATGGGTTCGATGGGTGTTCGAAGGATTGCTGCCTTAATCTCCTGAAGCGCGTCATCAATGCATGCAAACCCATCTTGAAAACTAAATGTGAGCAAGGAAATTTCTTTCACCTCATCCCAGTTAGGGGTCCTGTGTCGTAGCTTTGTTTCTAAATACAAGTTCTTCGCGATAACATTTAGGGTATGAACAAATATATGCACCCACTCAGGTTGAGGTATTTCACCCCACACCTTAGTCCACCACAATAGATATTCATGTGGATCATCCTTCCTTGTGTATTTTTCAGTGAGTCAGGAGTTCACATAGCAAAATCATAATCTCATCATTTGGTGATATTCCTTCAAATCTGCAAAATTATCCTTGTGCATACCCCACCATCTTGCAGGCATAGCTCTTAATGCTAGATCTAAGGTCTCGAACTGATGTTACTATGGTACATCCCTTTCAAAATGTTCAAGAAATATATTGACAACACCCAAGCCATCATAATAGGGTAAGTTATGTAACTCAATAGATACACATCTTAGCGATTTTCTAAGTCGATTACATCGCAACATAGGGACCTCATGAAATTGCTTCTGCCCATTTTCTAACTCTTCATCTGAGTCTGATTGGCATGGGTTGTCCTTCTCCCAACTGATCCTTCCATCCATAGTAGGGTTGATCCAATATTCATTCCATGCAGTTGACTTATAAATGTTCTCAATGTCATCATCTTCATAATAGTCACGATTCGGTTCTGTGTATCACAAACCTTTAGCTAGATCCAATGGGACAATTACTTGAAGTTTGTTCTTCTCAAATATCATGTTATAAGAAGAGCTTCGGCGTAAATCACATAAAAAAGACCTTTGTTGACCTGTTTCATTGTCCTGACGATGAACCACACTAGTTGGTTCGAAACGCGTCGACAAAGGTCTTTTTTATGTGATTTACGCTGAAGCTCTTCTTATAACTATGATGGATCACAGAAGCCTCAATTCTACAAATATCATGTTTCGCTTCTTTAAGTTGATTATTGCATTCATGTCAAAATCCCAATCAATCCTGATAAATGTTGGGTATGGATTACTATCATCAACAATCTCAATAACTTCGAAATCAACCACTGTTCTTGTACCTTCAATATCTATGGTTACTCCATGTAGATGCCTCATTGGAATTATCTTCTACTGATTCATCATGTGCAGCTGAATTGGTGACCATTACAACTGAGGATTTCCCATGCGTTCCCAAATCTGCTTTGGAAGTACATTAGCACCAGAGCCCAAGAATAGGATTACTTGATCCATTTTGAAATCATCGATCTGTGCAATCCGCCACATCTCCCTGCCAGTTCTTTTCTTTCTTTGGTTTACCTTATTGACTGGACGTTGTCCTAGTAATGACTTATGCTTTTTGGCGTAGTTATCTATCAGATCTTTGAGTCCCTCTACTTCCTTATGATCCTGTAGTAGCTTCATACAGGTCTGCAGAAATGATTTCAACACTGTGGGATTTGACTCTTGGGTTCCAGTAGCATCTTTAGGTTTTTCCTTTTGCAAGGTTATCAACATCAGGTTCTGAGATGTAAAAGCATCTGGACTCATAAAATTCTTCCTTGCCACCATGAATGTCTCTTTTTACTTTTGTGAATCAAACTTAACATTCTTCTCACCCGCTTTTCAGAATCATGACTCTGATTATGGTTGTTTGCCTTCAAAATTGTCTTCACCATTAGCTACACCACTTCACGTGACTATGTTAAAATTGGGATAATCTTTCATTGCTCAGATATCATCATTTGGATATTCTGCGTTGGATGATGGTTCTTCTTCTCCTGCATCTTCGCTATTAAGATCAGGCAATATTCTATAACACTATCAAGCTGACAGTAGTACTGACTTGAACGGTGCATTGGATTCTGACAGTCGTGCACAAAGTGTCTTGGTTCTCCACAGTTGTAACAAATTATCTAGCCCCAAACTCTTCTAGCTCCTCCTCCTCCTCCTCTTTCCCATCCTTGGAATCTTCCTCGAGCTATAGGTGAGCCTTGGTCATTCTGCGCACGTTTTTCAACCTGCATCCTATACAGTGGAGTTATGTCCATCATTAGTTTATAGCTTCAACAATTTTTTTCATCATGACCAATTTATTTACAAAATTTACCAAAAAATTTCTTTGGATACTGTATAAAATTCTATAATAAGGAGCAATTATCGGTTGAATGTTGTCCCGAAACTTGGAAAATACTCCACCAGGTACTTGCACAAGTTCTTGATCCACTAAAGGATTTTGGTTTTAGTAGGTTAGGACCTCTCGTAGCTATATAATCCCAGAATATAGGGCATTTATCCTTATGATGGCCTTCCGCCTTGCATTTTGTGCACCAAACTTCGGAGTGTGTCTTTGTCTTAACCTCCTTTCCATTTTTTAGGTCTTGCAACTCCATATGTAGGCTTTCTAGTTGCGCCTAGATCTGCTGAACTCCTACATTCATATCCTGGATCGGCAAAGCTTCTAACGTCATCGTGATTTCCAATGCTTTGGCCTACGACCCAATATTCTGTTGGGATAATGGTAATCTTAAGTGATGTAACAACGAAGCTATGTTCCAATCCATATGTTTTTCATTCAAGATTTGAAGGTTAGCTTGATTTAGTAAACACTTCAGTCATTGATATATATCCCACACAAATTCATTAACATTTTTCTTAATCTCCTTGATCTCAATTACACAACGAGCTTTCAAATTCGACTTCGTAAATTCCGTGTTTAGTGCATCATTTGTATTGGCAAATGAAGTAGCTGGGTGAATCGTGATGTATCTAATATACCAGGTGAGCACCCTATTTTGTAGCAGTATAACCAGCTACATGATAGTAGAGGTGGAGGTGTAGGTGGAGGTGTGGGTGTAGGTGTATGAGGTGGAGGAAAAGGTGGAGGTGGAGTGGTTGGATGTTGTTCCAGAAGTACCCTGATCTACAGTCTGCACCACACCTCTAGGCGTACTGGGGCTACTTTGCTCTTCTTCACTTTCAGATTCTCATAATAAGGGAATGTATTCACTTTTGACAAATTTTTCTTGATCTACTCTGAATCACTTTCCACTTCGGGTAGATCCAATTGGACCCCTTTTAAACATTAAGGTAAAGGAATAACCTTCTTTTCACACAAAAGCATTTTAATCTAGGTTTTTAGTGATTTCAGGTACTTACCTCTCGGACCCTTGAAGAATTGTCATTCGGCTTCACTATAAGAAACAAATGTATCTATTGAAATTCAGTGATGAAAGTACCCAATATACTATCAATCCAATAATCAGCAACCCTCACAACCTTATAATAAGATATTTCAAGTCGTTTTACAAGTTCTGGAGTCCACACAATAGGATTGTCACAGTTATGAGTAGGTTCACTCTTTGCTAATTTGGATAGCCACTCGTACAACTCGTAGGGGAACAATGAAAAGAAAACTTTGTGCACTTTTGTGTAAATATACTTTCGTAACCACTTTTCTTTTGAAAAATGTGGATTCCTATTCTTTTGGCCTGCAAACTCATGCAGATTCTGATTTATACACTTTTCGATTTCCTTCTTAGTTAGTATCCACTTATGCCACATCACATATCCCTTAGATAGATCCTGTTCATGGCAATGGAACCCTGCACACACAACTGCAAGGGCCTGCACACTTAGTTGCAGACTTACCAAGGTCTCCACACACTCAGCTTCAAGAGCCTTCCTCTTTGCCGAAAAATGCAGAAAGATCTACAACTACAAACCCACAATCATATCATAACAAGTGATTCCTTAATTAATTGATTACCTTAGACTTTGCTAAGACATATGTTTATGTATCCTTCCCTATTACAATACCATGATCCACAAACCATGGTTAGATCTCAAAAAAATATAAAATATAAGGGGTTTTGACATTCCTAAAACCCCTTAACTCCTATTTGACCTACACTACTTGCACTTCACTCCTCAAAATGCAGAGACTTACAATATTTTAACAAAATTTGACCTAGGGGACCCTTTCTCGACAATTCCCAAGGTCGACTAGGAGTAGGCAAAGGAGTATATAGGCCTTGCTTCTTGATGGTCGGTTTGGAAATAGTGCAGGAAGTAAATGATATGATGTACTTCCCAACATCACGTCGAAGGTTTATCCAATAAAAATACTTCTGCATCATTGCCACTATTTTCTCTATTCTAAAATGTCCAAGAACCAAACTATAGTGTGCCTCCCAAATCATCTTGGCATGCTTGATCGAAGGAACATAGAGGTGTCCTAGGTGGAAAAATAGTGCATCTTCGAGGTGAAAATATGGAACTTGCTTTCCTTCCAGGAGCGTTTGTATGTGTTTCCAAATTCTGGATCGCTCTTATAAATATGCAACCACTTTGTAGTCTTGTGCCCACAAGAGTCGAGCATAGTGGTCAACGCCATGATCGATGGTCGGCTAAGGCAGTCTGCAACATTGTTGGTGCTTCCCTTGTTCTTAATTTTCAAATGGAACTGTTAGGTATGTGGAATATTTCTGATGGCGATGATTCTGCAACTTTCTCTGTGTCTAGATGAAATGCAAGGGTCGGTGGTCTATGTGGATGATTATTTCCTTCCTCAGAATGCAATGTTTCCATTATTGACAGGATTGCACAAAGGAATACATCCTTTTTTCATAGGTTGGATACTTTCGTACTATGTTTGAAAATTTCTCACTGTGATATGCCACTAGATGCCCCTACTGAGTAAGAATTGCACGAATAGCATTGCCTGAGGCATCTTTCTTGATCTCAAATGGTTGTTGTAGGTCTGGTAATGTGAGCACTGATGTAGAGAAAAGGTGATGCTTCAACTTGGGAAATGCCTTCTACTTGAATTCAGACCAAAATAAATTTTCTTTTTCTCCTCCCTTGGTGACTTGGCTCAAAGGCCAAGTGATATGAGAGAACCTCAACATGAACCTGCGGTAGAAGTTGGTAAGACCTAGAAAGTTGTTGAGATTTATTAGAGTGGTTGGGTCTAAACAACCTTGAATGACTTGTATCTTGGATGGGTCCACATGCACACCCCACTCATGAATGATATACCCCAAAATTTAACCTGGGTCATACCAAAAGTGCATTTCTCCAAATTGGCACATAACTTGTGTTGCTGCACGGTTTGGAGGACCTGTCGAATATGGTGGAGGTGATCTTCCCAACTCTGGCTGAAGATCAGAATGTCATCCAAATACACGACCACGAATGATTTTGTGGAGGTTCACAAGATGTCGTGCATTATCCTCATGAAGGTTGCAAGGGCATTCGTCAACTCGAAAGGCATGGCTAGCCATTCAAATATTCCCTCCGTGGATTTGAAGGAAGTATTCCACACATCAGAGGTTTCAATCGGTACTTGCTGATAACTAGAATTCAAGTCACTCTTAATGAAATAATTGGCCCCCTTTATTTGGTCCAAAAGGTCAGCAATGAGTGGGATTGGATACCTATTCCAGACAGTGATCATGTTTAGCACCCAATAGCCAATACATAGTCTCGAGGTCCCATCATTTTTCTATACCAACATGATTAGGATCCCACAAGGTGATGAACCTGCCTTGATGTGCCCTTTTTGAAATAGCTCCTAAATCTTCCTCTTGATTTCATCATTCTTTAGAATAGAGTGCCGATAGATTAGTCCATTGGGTAGTGGCATGCT
This sequence comes from Pinus taeda, assembly GCA_000404065.3. Classification (NCBI taxonomy): domain Eukaryota; kingdom Viridiplantae; phylum Streptophyta; class Pinopsida; order Pinales; family Pinaceae; genus Pinus; species Pinus taeda. The sequence continues at coordinate 131,370 of APFE030595812.1, forward strand.
CGGGGTCAGGCTAGATGGAGTGCTTGGCCTGATAGTGTAGAGGTACCCCTGTGGGGTGAGTTGAAGATGTCCCTGTACTCCTCAACAACCTTATCGATCTATTGTTGTCATGAGGAGGAGCCATATCTAGAGGTTGTGGCCACAATCTTCTTCTTTCCTTGAGGGAGAATCATAAGGAGAACAAATTTCTCGATCTAGGAAATGGTCATACTCCAATGCCTCTCAGTGATAAAAAAAAATTCGGTAGGTAGTGCTACCTCAAGTATCCTGTACAACTTATTTCCCAAAGTAATAATAACAATGTTAGGCCTAGGCTCATACACAGCATGCCACTTCCACATGTATGGTTGGCCTAATAATACATCACAAAATTCAAGAGGAACAAAAACATATAGTACCTCATCTATGAAGGGATTGATGTTGTAGGGAAGGTGACATGGTTGGTTGATGTGGAGATCTTACCATTGGTGAAGCCACCTAATGGTGTACATATGGAGGAGTGGTGTGGTTGGTAGGCCCAATCGTTTCAGGACCTCTACTGAAATGATGTTATTTTCACTCATGTTGTCGATAATGAACTGCAGTGGAGAACCCTTCATCCACATCTGTGATTGGAAGAGCTGCTCCCCCTCCTCTGGATCTTCAGGCTCATCCTTTTGGATCTTGGTGGTGAAAATAGTGGTACTAGGCTCCACATTGATAATATGTTTCCTTTTTCATTCCCCTTCTCAGTTTCTGTCTCAGAGTTGGAACATGCATCTGATTCAGAAGCCTTCCGCTCAATAACCAGTGACTACTTGGCTCAGAACTCACTTGAATTGTGAGTGGGGCTCTCACGAAACTCACACCATTTCCCCGTGTCCCTCTTTTTCTTCATGGTGTTGGTTTTTGCTCGTGGATTTGACGGGTTGTCCTGGGTCACCCCGCCTTGGATTTGTCCTTTTTTCTTCGGTTTTGGGGCGCCTTTCCCTTGCTTCAGATTAAAATATCCAAAGCCTCACTTCTCATGTTTAAATTTATGCTTGATATTGAAAACATATCGATAGGCAATGCCAAGCAAGGAGATGTCTAGGAATGCCATTTCATCCTGGATGTACTTATATAGACATCCGCGTTACTTGAGTACCAAATGACACTCATAATCCTTGATACCCATCTTCATGCAAAGGGTATGGAAAACATTTATGAACTTTGACACACCTTGGTCCTTTCCCTATTGCAACGTGGCCCACTCTATGTATTTATCTTCGTAGCTCCCAAAAGGGTAATATTATTCCTTAATGGCATCTCGGAAAGAATTCTAGGTGGGTTCAACTGAAACAATGAGGATTCCATCTCATCCTTTTGTTCACAGTAGGTTTCCCACCAGTCCTTGACATGTGGGGTGGATTTGGGGAGTGAAAAGGTAATCTTTTCCCAATTAGGAAAGTCATGAAATGCAAAATATCCTTCCAACAGATTTAACCATCTATCTACGACATTTGCATCTATCCGGCCTTCAAATATGGGAATATCAAAATTAACTTGTACCTTAAAAGGAGTGGTGCCTCCAGAGTGGCTGCTAGATGAAGATGTGTCACCTTTGGGTAGCTGCCGAAGGATCTGGGAAAATTTATTTGTCATCGCATTCCTTTGTCACTCAAGGGATTCCTCGAGAAATATTTTGAAAGGATATCCCACCCCCTCATCTTTATTTTCTTCCACCATAGGAGGTTGTTGGGGTTTGTGAGGTTGGTCTTACAAAGGTTCAACCAGTTTGATCCCTAACTCCTTATACCCTAACCTTGTTGGGGACATGCAAAGAAAAATAGAGAAAGAGAAGATCACTCTGATACCATTGATTCGGGCTTATGCAAGATCACAAAAAATATATAGATATACACATAAACACATAAATTCAGCAGAAATAAAACTTCATTTCATTAATATCAAAGAACTGAAATATGCTTACATACATAAATGGAAATAAAATAGCTTAGATGATGGTTTCTTATCTCTGAGAAGAGATGTGGCATCTACATGCTTATGAATTGTGTTATAATGAGGCTCAAGGACCTTTTTATTATTAAACAACAAGGGAAAACACTAAACAACCAAATCCCTAACCCCAGGAGATGGAACGCCAAGATTTTGTGGGCCTTGTTGGGGTTAGTTTGGTAGCCAACTTCCTGGGGTTGTAACTTGGTCATATTATCTTTGTATAGTGCCTACTGTCAGGCCAGGAGGTAACTCCTCAAATAAACTGTGCTTATTCATTTAGTTTTTCAAAGTTATATACATGAGGGAATGACTCTCAGTTTTCACCTCCTGATGTCTCTTCTCTTCCACCATTTATTATTTACATTATTTACAACTGTTAACCCAATCCCCATGATTAGGTGTCAATATTCCCCCCCTTAATCTGAAGGGATGTTGGTGAGTCCAAGCATCGTCCTGAATCTTTCAATATTTTCTCTTCCAAGTGCTTTGGTGAAGATGTTTGCAATCTACTCGTTAGTGGAACATGTTGGGTTGTGTTATATTCTTTCCACGACTAGCCCACGTAGTTAACTGGGGGGTTAGAGGGGGGGCGGAGTCCCCCACCCCTTCGTTGCATCGGTTGCATAGTGAGGGGGTCACAGGGGGTTTGAGGGGTGTAGGTAACCCCACTCTATGGGGTCCAGGGGACCCACCTATGGTTTTGTGCATGATTTTTGCACATGTTTCTGGACGCGATGGTTTTCGGTCCATGGTATTGGATGCTTCGACATGCATAAATATGTATTATAACATTGAAAGGAACATAAGGAAAAATCAAGCTGGTAGTCCCAGTTTTGGGATCTAGGGGAAATCTCTGTGTATATGTGTTTTATGTGTTATTCTCTCGCATTGTTTATTTTCTGTGTTTTAGAATTCGTATGCAGGTAATTTTTGTACAGGATTAAAACCTACATTTGGTATCAAGGGGACACCTTTGTTGCCGAGGGGTTTTGCTTGGGCCTGTGGTAGACCCTGTTCAGTGGGAGATTTGCAAGATCGATTCTAGTGGTGAAAGAAGATGGCGAGCAGTGGAAATATAAAGATCAAGAAATTTAATGGTCAGAGTTTTGAGTTGTGGAAACTCAAGATGGAGGATCTGTTGGTGGATAAAGATCAGTGGATCACGGTAGATCCAAGTACTAAACCAATGGGAGTGTCCAATGAAGAATGGAAGAAGTTGGATTGGAAGGCAAAGAGCATAATATGATTGTGTGTCTCAGGTTCAGTATTGCTGACTGTATTAGGGGAAGCTACGACGAAGGCTTTGTGGGACAAGTTAGGGACTTTGTACCAATTTAAGTCTTTGGTGAATAAACTATTCCTATGGAAAAAGTTCTATAACCTAAGGATGGAAGATGGAGACTCAGTGACAGAGCATTTGAATGCATTTAACACTGTGGTAAGTTAGTTAGCATCTGTTGATATTAAAATTTCAGATGAAGATAAGTGCATCAGTTTGTTGTTTTCTCTCCTAGATTCGTGGGATAGTCTGGTTATTGCAATAGGTAGCAATGCAACTGCCTTGCAGTTTGATGAAATAGTCTCATCCTTGTTGATGGAGGAGATGAGA
>APFE030595812.1:135215-230933 GCA_000404065.3 Pinus taeda
GATGAAGGTGGGGATGTGTACTTGGCTTCTTCAAGTACACATGTAGATCATGAGGCATGGTTGATTGACTTAGGTGCATCCTTTCACTTCACTCCCCATAGAGAGTGGTTCTACGAGTATGAGAGATATGATGGTGGTGATGTATTCTTAGGGGATGATAGGAAGGCTAGAGTCATTGGTCGCAGAAAAGTAAAGTTGAAGTTGCAAGGTGGAAGGGTTAGAACACTTCAGAGTGTTCTACATATTCCTGCATTGGCCAGAAATCTGATTTCTGTAAGAAAGTTGGATGATGCAGGTGTAAAAACAGTGTTCGAGAAGGATACCTACAATATGGTTCACAGAGCACTCGTATTGATACGGGGAGTTTGGATTGGAACTCTGTACAAGCTGTAAGGTAGCACAGTTATTGATGGGTGCAACTGTTCTGTGGTTTCTAAAAGTGGAGTAGAAAATTTAGTGGTCTCTAGAGAGAAGACCATGATGTGGCATCAAAGGCTTGACATATTGGAGAGAAGGGCCTTTGAATACTTCATGGTAAATGTATGGTAGAAGGTATGAGTAATAGCTCTCTGGATTTTGATTTCTGTGAAAATTGAGTATATGGGAAGCAGAATCGGGTGAGTTTCCCCTCTAGTGGTAAGAGGGTGAAACATATATTAGAGCTTGTGCATAGTGATGTGTTTGGACCTGTGAGGGTTCCATCAATGGGTAAGTCTATGTACTATGTATCATTTATAGATGACCTATCAAGGAATACATGGATATATTTCCTTAAGAATAAATCTAAAGTCTTTGGTAGGTTTAAAGAATTCAAGGCTCTGGTGGAAAACCAGACAGAGAAGAAGATAAAGGTGCTAAGGACAGATAACGGTGAAGAGTTTTGCAGTAAGGAATTTGAAGAATTCTATAAGAAGTGTGGTATAGCATGATAGAAAACTACTCCATTTACACCTCAACAAAATGGGGTTGCAGAAAGAATGAACAAGACATTGATGGAAAGGGCAAGAAGCATGCTCAGTGGTGTCGGGTTAGGATAGGAATTTTGGGTAGAGGTGGTGGAGACAGCATGTTACTTGGTCAACAGATGACCTTTATCAGCGTTGGAGGATAAAACTCCATAAGAGGTATGGACTGGTAAGAAACCCTCTCTTTCACATCTGAGGGTATTTCACTGTGATGCATATGTACATGTTCCAAAGGGGAAACAAACCAAGATGGATAGTAAATCTAAAAAGTGCATCTTTATTGGGTATAAGGATGGTTTAAAGGGTTATAAGCTTTGGAACCCAGTAACAAGGAAGGTTGTGTACAACCAAGATGTGGTGTTCAGAGAGGTGAAAGATGTTATTAAACATGTTGTCTAACCAAAGGAACCTGAGAAGATAGAATTTGAGTTAAAGGAGGAAGAATCAGACTCTACAACAAAGGAGGAATCACAAGATGAAGAGCCACAAACTTCGGGTGTGAGAAGATCAGTTCGAGAAAGAAGGCAGCTAGAAAGGTATAGTCCATCTGCTTTCTATTCAAATTTTTCTTTATCTCTTAGTGATGATGATCCTAGAGATGTGAAGGAAGTAGTAGATTTAGAGGATGGAAAATTCTGGAAAGATGCCATGGTTGATGAAATGGCATCTTTGCACAAAAATGAGGCTTGGGATCTGGTGGAGTTGTCGGCTGGAAGGAAACCCATTGGCAGCAAATGGGTGTTCAAGAAGAAGACAAATGCAAAAGGAAAGGTGGAGAAATACAAAGCTCAGTTGGTAGCAAAAGGTTATTCCCAGGTGTCGGGAATTTATTTTGGTGATATTTTTTCTCCTGTTGCCAAGGTAACTTCTATTAGATTACTTTTATCTGTTGCTTCTACTTTTGATATTGAGGTGGAACAGATGGATGTGAAGACAACATTTCTTCATGGGGATCTAGAAGAGGAAATCTACATGAAGCAACCTAAAGGCTTTGCGGTGAAGGGTAAGAAAGAACTGGTATGCAAGTTAAAGAAGTCTCTGTATGTGTTAAAATAGTCACCAAGGATGTGATATCAAAAATTTGATACATTTATACAGGGACTTGGCTTCACTAGAAGCAAAGAATATCATTGTGTGTATTTTAAATTAATTGGTGAGCGTGTTATTTATTTGGTCTTGTATGTGGACTATATGTTTGTGGTTGGAAATGACAAAGAAATTATCCAGGATTTGAAGACCCAATTGTCCTCCAAATTCGACATGAAAGATCTTGGTGCTGTAAACTATATTTTGGGCATGGAAATTAAAAGAGATCAGACAAATAGGAAGCTCTGGTTAAACCAAAGGAAGTATGTTGAGGCAATATTGAAAAGACTTAATATGCAAGATAGTAAACCAGTGAAGGTTCATATTCCTGTAGGTGTAAAGTTATCGATTGAATAGTGTCCCAAGACACAAGAAGAGGAAGAGGACATGTCCCGTGTTCCATATGAAAGTGCAGTCAGTAGCTTGTTGTATGCAATGGTCTGTACTAGACTAGACATTGCACATGCAGTGGGAGTATTGAGAAGGTTTATGTCAAAACCAGGAAAGGAGCATTGGACAACATTGAAACGTGTTTTCAAGTATTTGCGTGGCACTAGTGATTATGTTTTGTGCTACCAAGGAAGACCAGGATTGGAAAGAGTGTTGGATATTCGTGGCTTTGTTGATGCAGATTGGGTTGGAGATCTGGATCACAGAAGATCTACAAGTGGTTATATTTTTAACCTATCTGGAGGTGTATTCAGTTGGATGACTAACAAACAATTTGTAGTGGCACTATCAACTACAGAGGTAGAATACATGGCAGCTACTCATGCAAGCAAGGAAGTAGTTTGGTTGCAAAGATTTTGTTCAAGCATGGGGTTAGTACAAGGAGCTATAAGGATAGACTCTGACAGCCAAAGTGCAATTTTCTTGGAAAAGAACCCTGCATATCATTCAAAGACAAAGCACAGTGATGTTCGGTATCAATTTGTGAGGGATATGATAGAAGAGAAAAAGGTGTTGCTGGTAAAGGTGGACACTTTGAAGAATATTGCAGATGCATTGGCAAAATATGTGAGCTCTAAGAAGTTCTCTTGTTGTAGAGAAACAATGGGCATTGCAGGGCTGGATAAATGACAAAGCTCTCTTGTGGTCACCTGTGCAAAGAAAACAACAAGTGGGAGAATGTTGGGTTGTGTTATATTCTTTCCATGACTAGCCCATGTAGTTAACCAGGGGGTTAGAGGGGGGGCAGATCCCCCCCCTTTGTTGCGTCGATTGCATAGAGAGGGGGTCACAGGGGGTTTGAGGGGTGTAGGTAACCCCACTCTATGGGGTCTAGGGCAGTACCCCATAAAATTTTGGTTTTGGAACCTATGTTAGGTTGGGCGGACCCACCTATGGTTTTGTGCATGATTTTCGCACATGTTTTTGGACGTAATGGTTTTCGGTCCATGGTTTTAGACGCGATAGTTTTTGGTCCATGGTATTGGATGCTTCAGCATGTATAAATATGTATTATAAAATTGAAAGGAACATAATGAAAAATCAATCTGGTAGTCTCAGTTTTGGGATCCAGGGGAAATCTCTGTGTATATGTGTTTTATGTGTTATGCTCTTGCATTTTTTATTTTTTGTGTTTTAGAATTCATATGTAGGTAATTTTTGTACGGGGTTAAAACGTACAGAACAATGGCATAGATGGATTGTCTTGGCTTCAAGATGATGTCAAATCAGATGGTACTTTGTATTGATCTGCTTCATTCGATCATGGAACTTTTGGTTCTTGGCCAAATTTATTGCGTAGGTGTTGTCAATCATGAGTGGAGTTGAATGTACTTGTTTTACTTGCAAATCTTCCAAAATTTTCCCGAGCCACACAATTTCTTTTGTTGTCTCAGCTACTGCCACATATTCTACCTCTGATGTGGAATCTGCTGAAACTGATTGTTTGCGTAATATCCAGGAGACAACTACTGATCCAAGACTCATAACATAACCAGAAGTAGATACCCTTATTTATGTGTCTCCATTGAAGTTTGAATCAGAGTATCTAATCAAGCCGAAGTCACTAACCTATGTATACTTGAGTCCAAAGTCTTGAGTTCCCTTCAAGTACTTTAAAACTATTTTTGCAGTAGACTGATGTCCCTCACAAGGATTTTGCATAAACCTGGACAAGGTTCCAACAACAAACGAAATGTTTGGTCTGGTAGTAGTCAGGTAGTTGAGACTTCCTACAAGCTGTCTATACTTTGTTGCATCCTCAAATTATTTTCCTTCAATGGATGTTAGTTTAAGTTTTGTTCCATTGGAGTAGTTAGAGGATTTCACTCAACCATGCCAAATCTGTTCAACAGATCTCCAATGTACTTCTTTTGAGAAAGGAATATAGGCTTCGAATGTTGCGTTACTTCAATACCAAGATATTAATGAACATATCCAAAATCAATCATTTCAAAACCTTTCCTCAATTCTTTCTTTATGGATGCAATGCACCTCTCTTTGTTCTCTGTGATCAAAAGATCATCTACGTATACCACAAGGTATACAATTGTTTTTCCAACTTTCTTGAAAAAGAAAGTTGCATCATCAAGATCATAATGTTTGAAGTTGAGTTTCAAAATATGCTTAGTTAACTTTTCATACCAGGCTCGCGGTGCTTGCTTGAGGCCATACAAGGATTTCACAATTTTTCATACTTTATGTTCCTTTCCTTTCAAGAAAGTAGTTTTTACATCCATTTGATGGACTTTCCAACCGTTTTGATATGCTATGGAAAAGAGTGTCCGGATGGTAGCCCATTTTGTTGTGGGGGAAAGTCTCCTCATAATCGATCCCTTCCTTCTGTGCAAAACATTTTTCCACAAGCCTGGTTTTGTGCTTGTCAAGTGAGCCATCAAATTTATACTTGTTCTTGTAGACCCACTTGCAGCCAATTGGTTTGGTTCCCAATGGAGGATCAACCAGCTTCCAAGTGCCATTTTTATCAAGAGATCATACTCCTTTTGCATTGCTTCTTTCCATTCATCATGAGAAGTGACTTCTTTGAAGGAAGTTGGTTCAAAATATGTAGACAAATTCAGCTCACAATCATAAGAAACATCCATATCAACAAGTGAATCAGAATCATCTACATCACCTCCATTTTTCCTGGTTGAATTTCTTGTTCCTATCTTTCCAACTTTGTCAGGATGAACAATTTCAAGTGTCTTTGTTAGCCACTTTGGGGGAAATTTCTGATATGGTCCAGGATGCTTAGTTGATTGAGTTGGAACTGAATCATGATTGAGTCTCCCAATTCTATCAATCACATCATGCAAAGTATCATTAGTGGTTGGAGTTTCATCCGAGGGAGAGATTTCTTCAGAAGAAGATTCTACAGGTTGATCCAGTATAGGAATCCCCCCTTCAAGATGTGGAATTTGATTATCAAATTCTTGAAATGATTTTTCATTTCCGAATCTATACAAGTGATCAAGTTGCCACTCAACAACATTGTCATCTTTGAAAGATTCAAAAGATTACATCTCTAGATACAATAAAATTTTTATTAACTTCATAATAGAGACGGTATGCTTTAGAGGTATTTGAATACCCCAAGAAGATACATTTACGACTCCTTGCACCAAGTTTGTTTCTATGTACCTTTGGTATCAAGGCATAATGGGTGGAACCAAAGACCCTGAGATGCTTTACCGAAGGAATGTGGCCATACCACATTTAATAAGGAGTACTATTTCTAATAGCATTAAATGGACACCTATTCTTTACATATACAACACATAGAACTGCATCAGCCCAAAACATCAATTTTACATTCTTGAAAAACATCATGGAACGTACCATATTTAAGATTGTCCTATTCATTCTTTTAGCTACTCCATTCTGTTGGGGGTTATAAGGCACAATTGTTTGATGTTTGATCCCATGCTGGCAAAGATAGTTTTCAAATTCATTTGAAGTGTATTCTTCTCCATTATCAGTGCGAATAGAGCCAATATGAGATTGTGCATTATTTTCAATCCATGTATGAAGCCAACACATTCTAGTGTAGTCATCAATAAATGTCATCATATATTTATTTCCATTTGCAGAAGGAACAGGCATTGGACCACATAAATCTGAATGAATGAGTTCAAGTTTTCTATGTGCTCTGGAATGTGAATCATGAAAATACTATTTGCTATGCTTTCCTAGAATGAAAGCATCACATTTCTTAAGTTTCCTAGGAATTGTATGCAAACCGGTAACACCATTTTTCTTCAACAAGCGAAGGTTGTCATAGTTCAAGTGTCTAAATCTAGCATGCCATAATAAACTTGATGGAATTGTACCTTCATCATAATGAGAATTATATGAGAAATTTTGTGCACGAGCAGAGGTACCTTGCAACTTGAGAAGCCTTTCTTCTTCTATCCTCATCATGACAAGTGAGTGATATGATGCTTTTGCTCACCTCAACCCTGCCATCAAACATATGAATGGAGTGTCCTTGCTGGTGGATGTGGACCAAGGAAAAAAAATTTCTCCTTAGTTGTGGGAGATATAAAACATGATGCAGAAGAAAGTATGGAAGACTAGGCAATTTGAGCCTGATTGTGCCAAGCCCTGATGGCTTGAGTTTTGATTTGTTTGCAAAGTATACTGCTCCATCAACATTGTTAGTAAATTCTTCAAAAAAATCTCTTCTAAAATTCATGTGGCAAGTTTCTCTTGAATCAAGAAACCAATAATTTTTCCAAGAAGCAAGTGAAGCATTAAACAAGTCTTCATTTACTCCAATATTACAATGTGCCACAACTTAGTGACTGGAATCAGGTGCTTTACCTTTCTCTTTGTCATTAGTTTTACCTTTGGGTTGATTTCTTTCCTGCTCAATTATGTCTGAAGGCAACTTGCATGTGGATGCATCATGTGATCTATCTCTATTGCAACGTATGAAATGCAAATCAAACGTTTCTCCTTGAGAGTGTCTGCCCCCTCACCTCTAAAATTTCTCTTCCTCTTCCTCTTCGACCACCTCTTCCTCTGGAAGAATCTTGAGCAAGATTCTTCTCTCTATGTGCAAGACACACAACCTATTCAAAAGACTGAGGAGTTATATTCTTCCCAAAATATTTCTCTCTCTCAGCACATTTATTCATAAGGGATCCAAAGGTAATTTATTTAAGGTTTCCATTTGCTTGCAATGACTCAAGATAATTTGAATAAGTGGGATAAAGTGCCTTGACAAAAGCCATCGGAGGAATGTCTTGTTCAACATTAGTGACTTTGATATCATGCATAATATATTTTACTTCTGATGCGAGAGCAAGAGGATCATCATTTTGTAATTCAAGGCTGAACAATTTAATCATGAGTTGAACAACTTCAAGTGTAGAGTGTGAGTCATAGAGTTCCTTCAATTTTTGTAAAGCTTCGAAAGCATTTTAAAATGGTGAAATATGGTGGCTCATCTCTTAATTTATAGATGCTGCAATCAAGGAATAGGCCTTGCTGTTCTTATTTTCCAAAATGGAAAATTCCTTGTCTGAGGTAGGCTTTTTTGGTTCTTTGTCTCCTTCTCCAACACAAACTCCTTTCCAGAGCTCATTAAAAATGAGAGTGTGCTTGATTTTCTGTGACCATTCTGGATAGTTCTCCTTCCCGGTGAGAATCACTCCCACAATAGATATCAATGAATGCAATGTAAAATCTATGTATTGTAGAAAAAAAATTCTTCTGCTACAAAATTTTACTTGTAATGGTAAAGAATCTAAATTTGATATATGGCAGAGGTATATTTGAGGGAGGTGTTATTTGTGGGAAGGTGTATGTGGGGTAGGGGGTTTATGGGGAGGGAGTATATGGGGGAGGGAGTTTATGGGGGAGGGATTTTATGGGGAGGTATGATTGTGGGGAAACCATAGTGGGACAACATTAAAAATAATGCAGTATTCTAAACAAGCCACTAGAAGACAACGATGGTATAGTGGTTTAGTTATTGCACACAGTGGTATACAATGGAAACCATGTTGTATATGGAGATAATGTTAAATGAATATTGGTATGGCGTTATGACTGGTGGTATGGCATTATGACATTACAACATACAATGTTAAAAGAGCCGCGAGTGGAGGCATAGCGGATGGGAGGTCTATGGAGAGGTGGTAAGCGATGCTCCCACAGGTGGAATTATCTTGCGGGAGAGTATGATATGGAGGTAGTGTTATGTTTCCAACATTCAAGTTATATATAAAAACACAACCATTAACCAAGGTATGAGGCTGTGAGGAGGTAACTACCATGCGGAGTAGGGTGGACAACGAGGTATGAGAGAGCGGTATGGAGAGTTGTATAAGGCGGTATGGTATCAGAGTTTAAAATTCACTGTGATATGGAGTGGTATATATGAACCCACAACGTTACAACGAGGAGCGTTAATTCTATAAGAACCCACAGAGCGTGAGAGCATTAATCATAACAGAGATATGCATTCAACATTAAATGTGGTATGGAAAACATTCAGCAGAGTAATACAATACCATAATGTTCATTGATATGGCAATTTGAATATGCACTCATCATACCACCACATAGTCAAGAATGCAATGCACCACAACACCTTCAGGAAACATAGACTTGATCCTCCAACAATCTCCAGCAACAAAAATTTCCTCCATCAACACAAATTTCTATGTAGATGAGAACTTAACGCAGAGATAGAAGCAAAGGCATATGTGTCAGTTCTGATACTAGAATAATGGAAGATATGACAGACTGCAAAAAAAGGCAGAAGGGAGTTACAAGGCAGAAATAGATGCCAAAAATGGGGTTGGATCTGATACCATGTTAGTCCAGGAGGTAACTCAAATGAACTATGTTTATTCATTTATATTGTTCATATTTATATACATGAGGAAGTTACTCTTGGGTTTCACCCCCCGATGACTCTTCCTTTTCCATTATTTATTATTTACATTATTTACAACTATTCACCCAATCCCCATGATTAGGTGTCAACACGTATGATACCTCGTTGGAAATATCTCTCTGAGTAATATAGGATTTGCAGCGGGCCCTTGCATATGGTTATGAGCTTGCTGTAGACCTCAAAAAAATGCCTTTTAGGGGGTTAAAACTACTCTAGAAGTTCAGGACTCGAAAAACTGCTAAGAATAGTTAATGTTGCTATAAACAAGGAAACTGATGAAACCAAATGCAGGTCTAGGTGGAATAGGTGGTTTGCCACCAATATCCACTTGGATCAGGGAAGGACCCTATAGGAAAAATTCTCCCATGTACATGTGAAGGTGGTCTTATCTTGGTCTTCAATAGTGATTTGGATATTGTACTTGATGAAACCAACCAAAACTTGATCAATAGAAGGTATGGAAAAATGGCCTTTCTTGGTAGTATTATTAATTTCCTTGTAGTAAACAAAAATATCCATTTCCCATTATTTTTGGGCACAATAAAAAGAGGTGATACCCATTCACTATATGAAGTTGGATAAATGAACCTTGCATCTAATAATTTTTGCAACTCTTCTTTTACTATGTAATTAAGGGCAATATTCATCATTTTATGGGGATGAAACATAGTTTTGTGGCCTTATTTGATGTATATGTGATGTGCACAAATTGAAGGATGTACCCATTTCATCTCTTTGTAATCCCAAGTGAAGGCATCATGGTGATGCCTTAAGAGAGAGAGAGTAATCGTTCCTCTTGTTCCACTTAAAGGGAAGGATTGATTTTTAGGGTTCTATATGGGCTAATTCCCATAATTGTGACATGGTCTTGATAAACACCAACAATGAATAAATCTGCCCATGGACTATTTTCAGGCTACCCTAAAGGATGCTCTTCTAGTTCATCAATTTGCATGGAAACAAGATGTTTGCTTTACATAAATTTATTAATAACTTATCCTCATCTAGATGTCTGCTTCTAACAATAGTTTAGAGTGTATAGATTGGGTAGGGGGATGATTGATACAATTCTTCATATTCTTCCTCCTCTACTCACATAGGAAAACCATGCTCAACAAGGGGTGAAGCAGGGGGCTATAATACAGTTTTTTAATGAGATTCCCATTCTTCATTGTCAGGTTCCTAACTCTACAATTGATATAAGCATCAACAATAGCTAACCGAGGCCCCCCTAGAATGAGAGGATACCCATTGAACTTGGTATTGGGATGGAGTACAAGGAAATTAATGGGGTACTCTAAGTAATTGATGGAAACCATAGCGTCCTCATTGAGACCCTTAGGTGCTACTTTTTTGAAGGAAGTGTAACTAGGTTCGGTCTTCATAAATGTAAGTTTGACTTTTGTATTTATTCAATAAAAGAGAAATTATTTGTCAAGGAGTTTCTTTCTCATTGAATTAGGTCAAGCACATGTTAAGTGCTTATAGGAAGTCAAGAGTCAATGTATTTATGTAAGACCCTTTGAGGGCATGTTACACTATGTATAAAATAGTATAAAGGTCAAAGGAATACCTCCAAGACAAGTTCAAGTCCTCTCTATGTAGCAACGTCCTCCTCAAGAAGAAAAAAATAATAATGAAGAAATAGTCAAGTCGGCCTAAAGGAGGGACAATCCTTTATATATAGAGGTTTTCCCCTCCTCTAAAGATAGAGAAGATCATCTATGAAATCAGCGAGAAAGTACATCCAAGTGAAAGGTGGAAAAGTCAAGTTTAAGAGAGCCCCTAGAGAAACAAATAAGGAGGAAAGATAATAGAAGAATAAAGGACTATTTTAGGGTAAGCTTCCACCACACATGCAAGGAATTGAAGGGCTGACTACAATCAATATAGCAGAAAATTTAAGGTTGCTCATCCATCATTGTTTGGGCTTCAAATTAGGCCTTCTATGCCTTCTATCCAAGCGAAGAGGGAAGGACATCAGGTGAAGCAAGAAAGAAGAATACCGAAGTATAAGGGACTATTTCTAGGGCTAGAAATAGTCACATGTGCGAGGTGTAGTGAGGGTATGTCTACGACATAACAACATCTAGTGAAAAATCCATTGTTTGGGTGAGAAATAAAGCCTACAAGGACTCCCAAGCCTAGTGAAGGAGCCTATCTCTCGAGTGAAGGTGAAAGGACCCTAATTCACTAAGGGTACCCTCCACACATAAGAAAACTAGGAAAATAGAACAACAATACACTCATACACCCATACATTAAGAAGGATCTCACTTGCTCAAAGAAGAAGTATACATGAGAAAGGGATAGAGGAGGAACACCTCTTCTAGAAGGCTCACTCAAGGAAATGTCTATCTTTAGAAAAGAAATAAAGAAGAAGGACAAAGTATTGGGGGGTAAAGTGCTGGAAGGAGGAATCCTATGTGCTAGGGAACAAAATGTAGAAAATAGGAGAGGAATTGACTTGTGCTTGGAGGATATCCTAGTCAAGGGTCTAGGGTTTGGCATTGATCAATAGAAGCTTCAATACTAGAAATTGATGAAAGGGTTTTCCTCTCAAGGTAAGAGAGATTTTGGCCCTGGAAGAGAGGCAACATCTTGTGTTCTTGTTCTTATGTTTTGGTAGTAGTTTGATGAAGTACACACACATGCATTAATAATAAGAAGAAAAAAATTAAACTAACAAGAAAAGTAAAATGACTCAACAAATTTTTATCAAGTAAACAAGAATCACACTACACCTAATTTTCCCTAGATTCTTCAACATGGTTTCAAAGCTAAGGTGAGACATCAAGGAAAAGGCATCTCAAGAACACTCATAAAGGAAGGATATCTACAAGGTTGAAGCACCAATCCAATAAGTCTCTATCACATCAAGAACAAAAAGGTCTACAATCCATCATTCATCAAGGAAGTATACAAAGCTAGAAGAAGAGCCTTACATAAAGGCATCTATAAAGAAGAGCAGATTGAAGTAGGACCTACATCAAGCTATAAGTCATCAAGAAAATACCATCATCAAGCAAGTCCATTTGAAGAACATCAAGATCCTAGGAATACAAGCCATCAAGTCTTCAAGGGGAAAGAAAATCCACTACATCTCAAAAACTATCAAGTAAGTACATGTCCCTTTCTGAAAATACATCAATGTCTTTTTGCAAGGAAAGCAATAAATTGGTAGGTACTAATAAATTTCTTGCATAGAAGAAGAGGACCCCTTTCCCTCCTAAGGAACAAACTCAAGCCTTATCCAGGTTAAATAAGAATGAGACAAGAGATAAAAGGATTATTATAGAACCATTGAAAGACTCTCTCATTCCCTATGTCTCCAAATTTGAGACATAGAAAGAAATTTATGATAAGCTAGTAGAGCTATTATCGTTATCCACAACCGAGAAGTATTATCTTTGAGGAGTGAATTGCACAAGATGAAGATAAAAAATGAAGGAATAACTCCCTACTTCATGAAAATCTCTAAAATGAGAGATCAACTTCAAGACCTTGGGGAAGTCATGTTTGACAGAGAGATGACAACATTAGTACTCAATTCTCTACCTGAGGATTGGGTCAACTTCTTATCAAGCATATATGCCAAGAAGGAAGCAACCACTCTCAGTGAAATGTGGTCTCTATGCAGGACATAGGAAACCAAATTTAAGGAAAAGGAAGATGTGGGATAAAAGGAGCAAGCATTTTTTACCATGGCCAAGAGAAAGGGTTAATTTGGAAAATTTGGTCGATGAAGAACAAACAACAAAGACATATCCAAAATCCAATGTTTTGGATGTCAATAATATGGACACTACAAAAGGAATTGTCCTAAGCTTAAGAAGGACAACAACAACAAAAGAAAGAGGAAGAAGCTCACATAACTCAAGAGGTGAAAGAAGAAGGAAAGAAACAAAAGAAGAAAGATCCTCAGGATCTATACTATGACTAGGTCAAACTCTTTAATTCAAGTCTTATTTCAAAGTTTTGTGTAGTATAGGAGCATGTAGGAATAGAATAAAATTGCATTAATAGAAACATCCTCTAGAATCTAGAAGCATGATGTACATAGAGTTCTAGATACTCATGAAGATGTAGCATTTATAATAATAATAAAAATTCATGGGTAGAAATATCTTCTAGAATATAGGAGCATGGCATGTATAACTCAATATATTTATGTAGAAGAAGCATACCTAGTATAGGACCTCATCCACGATGAAAGAAAAATTGATCATGATTAAGAATATCAGAAGACCTCCATCATCAAAAGAAAAATGAAACATTTGCAATATAAGGGTCTTTAAGATCCTATGATGGAATCTTAAAAAGAAGGTTCATGAACCAAAGCAGATGTCTCATTGGGAATCCCATTCATGGGATTCAAGAAAAGGATAATATGTAGACAAGCTAAGATGAAGCAAGAAGGGCCACACCAAGGACAACCAAATTAAGCTAATATGGTCAAAGGAGAATCAAGATGAGGTATGTATGCATCAAACTTAAGTCATCTTATCATTTGTATCTTATTGAGTCATGGGAATAGTTTTATAACATGATCAAGTATGAAATAATCTCTTTCACCAAGGACATGCTCGAAGGCATGTACTACATTGCAATGAAGTTCAACAAAAGAATATGCTCACATAAGGAGTATAAGATGGTTGACTAAGAAGCAAAAGAAATGTTGAGGAGTCTAAGAAGCAAGCAATAAAGGAATGCTCTCACAGGAAGCATAAGATGGTTGAAATATCTATCTAAGAAGAAGCAAATGAAGAAAGAGATCAAACATGTGAAAGAACACCATGATAACCAAGAATCAATATCTGACAACATACTTTGAATATATCTCCCAAAAGAGGGTAGGACAAACTCCGACAAAGGAAGGAAGGACCCTTGACATATATGAAGGCCTTGGAGATATGAAATATGTAGATAACTGATTCTACTCTACAAATATGTTGTGATGAAGAACCCATCCAACAAAAGAAAAAGCAATGTTGAAGCAATATGAAGATGAAGTCATGATGGGCTACTAGGTCAAAGCTTGTAAACAAGAAAGTACAACGAAGCATCCATGAGAAGAGTATTCTATAGCATGGATAAGATGATGAAGGAGTAGCTAGATGACAAGAAAAACCTGATGTATGGCATGAAAGCCACTTTCCACAAAGGAAGCAATGACATGAAAAACCATGAAGGAAAGTGATCAATGGATGGCGCCCTACCTAGAAGAAGTTCGAACAAAGACTTCATGACATCAAGCAAGGAAGGAGATCAAGCAGCTAAAGCACCCACGAAGAGGAAGTTTTTGATGAATGAAAGAGTCCATAGTTAAGAGGGAGCTCTAACAAGTCCTTGACCAAGAGGGAATTTTGGATCACCCCTAATTACAAAGGAGTGACAATTGTGTTTTTCCATTTCGTGGGTCATGCACTAGACCATGATTAATAACTAGTCTAGATGAAGGCCATGAATGGAAATGTAGAAAAAAGATAGACACAACATTCTTTTCTTCACTTGGGAAGAAAGAATGGGAGGATTAAGTAATCATCTAGAGGATGTGTAGAGCATCCAAGACAAGAGCAGGCAAGAGGACCGATATTCTTTGAGGGTTGGGAACCCAAGATAAGAATAGTCCTAGAAGGTCATACTCAGTGAACACCCAGGTGTGTATGTACCTTGAGAGATAATGATGCAGGTGTCTATAAATCATTGGTTGCACCAACCTTGTAGCTCATGGTCTCATGGAGAGATGGAGTTGTTAGTAAAGGCCTTGCACTATGACAATGTTGAGGGATATGATGCTATAACATATGGATTGCAAATCGGGTTTCTCTTATGTGAATTCTTCAAAGATTTATAATAGCCAAAAATATTGTAATGTTGTATGAATACCTCTCTAGTTAAGAGGGAGTGTTGAAGGAAGTGTAACTAGGTTTGGTCTTCATAAACGTAAGTTTTACTTTTGTATTTATTGAAGAAAAGAGAAATTATTTGTTAATGAGTTTCTTGCTCATTGAATTAGGTCAAGCACATGTTTAAGTGCTTCTAGGAGGTCAAGAGTCAATGTATTTATGTAAGACCCTTTGAGGGAATGTTACACTATGTATAACATAGTATAAAGGTCAAAGGAATACCTCCAAGATAAGTGCAAGTCCTCTCCATGCAACAATATCCTCCTCAAGAAGAAAAACAAAGAAAATAATGGAGAAATAGTCAATTTGGCCTAAGGACAACTATTTTTCCTACAACTCGGCCTAAAGGAGGAAAAATCCTCTATATATAGAGGTTGTCCACTCCTCCAAAGATAGCAAAGATCATCTCTGAAATCAACAAGCAAGTAAAACCAAGTGAAAGGTGGAAAAGTCAAGTTTAAGGGAGCCTCTAGAGCAATGAAGAAGGAGGAAAAATAACCAAAGAATAAAGGAATGTTTTAGGGTAAGTTGTAGCCACACATGCGAGGAATTGAAGGGATGACTGTGGTCACTGAAACTCTTTAAGGTTTCTCATCCATTATTATTTGGATTCAAACAAGGCCTACTAGGCCTTCTATCCAAGCGAAGAGGGAAAGACATCAAGCGAAGCAAGAAAGAAGAAGACCAAAGTATAAGGGATTGTTTCTAGGGCTAGAAAAAGTCACACGAGTGAGGTGCAGTGAGGGTATGTCTGCAGCATAATAGGAGCTAGTGAACAATCCATTTTTTGGGTGAGAAATCAATCCTACAAGGGCTCCCAAGCCTAGCGAAGGAGCCTATCTCTCTAGCGAAGGTGAAAGGGCCCTAATTCACTAAGGGTACCCTCCACAGATAAGAAAACTAGGGTAGCATAACAATAGTACAGTCATGCACCCATACATCAAGAAGGATCTCACCTGGTCAAAGAAGAAGTCTACATGAGAAAGGGATAGAAGAGGAACACCTCATCTAGAAGGCTCACTCAAGGAAAGGTCTCTCTCTAGACAAGAAACAAAGAAGAAGGACCAAGTGCTGGGGGGAAAGTGCTGGAAGGAGGAAGCCTATGTGCTGGGGAACAAAGTGTAGAAAAGAGGAGAGGACTTGACTTTTTCTTTGAGGATATCCTAGTTAAGGGTCTACAGTTTGGCATTGATCAATAGAATCTTCAATAAGAGAAATTCATGAAAGGGTTTTCCTCTCAAGAGAAGAGAAGTTTTGGCCCTAGAAGAGAGCCAACATCTTGTGTTCTTGTTTTTATGTTTTGATAGGAGTTTGATGAAGTACACACACATGCATTAATAATAATAAGAAGAAGATTAAGCTAACAAGAAAAGTAAAAAGACTCCACAATTTTTTATCAAGTAAAGAAGAATCACACTACACCTAAGGTCCCCCTAGAATGAGAGGATACCCATTGAACTTGGTCTTGGGTTGGAGTACAAGGAAATTAGTGGGGTACTCCCAGGAATTGATGGAAACCATAATTTCCTTAATGCCACGCTTAGGTGTTACTATGGATATTTCTGCAAGTTGTAGCACGGTTGTAGTTTTTCTTAGGTCTCCTTGGAGGTTGATTTTAAGCATGGTTTCCTTGGACATGACATTGATTACAACCCCTAGATCAAGGAGTGCGTTGGGGATTACAATGTTTTTAATATGTACATCAACTACAGGGCTACCAAGATCCAAATACTTTGGGATGATATTCCCAAACATTAGATCAACCAATTTCCCAACAATATTGATAGTGGGGGCATCTCTCTTCCTCTTCTTGGCCTCTTGAAACAATTTTCCCTGATGAATTTGTTATATATGGGAACATATTTGTTGGGCTGGAGGAGAGGTATTTTAACACACTAGTTTCTCAGTTCTCCTAGAACTTCAACTTCTTCTGAGGTGTGTGATTTGGGATGGACCAACCTTTTAGGATAGGGAGTCTTGGAAACTAGGACAATACTGAGAGGGGGGCTAAATCAATATTATAGGAATTTTAAAACTTACTTTTACTTGTGTAAGAATACTAGGACACCAGAAAATACTTTATAAAATAATTCATACGAGCATGAAAATAAGTAATATAAGTAACACAAAGGAAGACACAAATTATTCAAACTTTTCTTCAATTTCTTCACAAAATAAAGCTACTACTTGTTGTTACAAAGTTCTCTGGCTATAACCAACATGAAGATTCTACTCCCTAATTTATCAACTACAACTAAAAGGAGCTACAATCCTTGAATATTTACCAACAAATTCTAGAAGGAGCTTGAGCCCTTGATTTGCAAGCTACAACTTGCTTGACCTCAATGATTCATCTTGTATGCAATTTTCATACTCAAATCAAGAAGGCCAATTCCTTACATAAAAAATTATATTTGTCAATTCAAACACTCACCAAAACACCTTTAGCAATATCTAATTACTGGTAAATCTATCACCCACACCACCAATATCAACCATCTCAACTTGCACACACCATAATACTCTATAAAGTTTTTGAATCGATTTTCCTTATAAAGAATTTTTGCTTTCTAAATTTAGCTTCTTTTATTTTTGTTAACTTTAGATATTCCTTGCATGCATCTCTATTAACTGGTCTTCTCAATGTGCTGAAACCATTTTTAGTCACTAATCTATTGTTATAATATGAATCACTGAGTCAGATTGAGTTAAACTTCTTAATTGTCCATTTAGAACTTTAGCTGAGTTCACCTTTTGTCATAATTTCTTTAAGTGTTCTCTTGTTGTCTTGATGTTTAAGATGTATAAACATGAGTTCTGCATGTGTGAAACTCAAATTCTATCTCTGCATGTTGTTCTAAACTCAATCTTTGAGTTAATATTCTTATTTTAAGTAGTTTATGAGTTTTCATATTTTAACTGTGAGTTTCCAACTTTAGCTAGCTTCTAAATATGGAAAAATGCCAATATTATACTAATTATAAGATTTTCCGCTAGCATAACCAAATCACCACATAGTTGTGACTAAACCAACCACTAGACTTGGAAAGACTACTAAGTATGGCATAATTACTGCCAAATTTGTCCATTGTTCCAAATTTCCCAAGCACTTGTACATTGGCCCCTTGCTAATATAACCAAGGGCCATGACCTCAACCTTAATTTCTAAGCACTTAGCTGACCTACGCCATGTCTGAATGATGTCATGCCACAGTCACACGAGCCACCTGTGCCCTCCAATTGTGCGCCCACGCCTTGTGGCATGTCGTCATTGTGCCTCTTGTCATTTATTTTCCAATACTATATATGTTCGTTGTGTGTCACCTTATAACTCTGAGTGTCATGTCACATGGCCTGCTAGATGTCATTGTCTATTCGATGGGTGTCAGGAAAACCCGCTAGTGGTTTATGGATCCCCCCTAAGTGGTAAGGTGTTTTAGAGGGGGGGTGCGCAATGCCACTCCATCGTCGATCTCGAGATCAATGGTCTAGGAAAGCCACCCATTGCACACTCCCTCATTTTCTAGTGGTCAGAAGTGTTGGGCTTGTGTAATTCCAATGATTTTTCGGTGGGGGTGCACGGTGCTTGATTCACCAATAGACATGCACATCATTTAACATTCGTCTCCACTACCAAAAAATCCACCAAGTTTGGCCAATTTCCAAACTAAAATTCCTCGAGAGACCTCCACCAAGTTTATCTCTGCCTCCTTTGACTTTAGGGTTACCTATGCTTTAACTGGCCATGTCTTCTAATCCAGGAGGCCAATTTTTGATTTCCACATACCACTGGAAATCTGTTTCAGAGCTATTTCCATTTAAATGGTTTCCATTTAACTTTGAGGGCTCTTCTATACCGGAAATGCCTTCAAATTAATTGCATATTCTCCATGCTAATCTTCATTCTTCTTACTTCTTTTCCCTCATCACATTTGTCATCATCATTAACACCTTTGACATCCTTTTCCATTAATGAAAAAAAAATTCTAACATTCTCCCTCTTTGGAATTTATGGAAACACCATTATCAAACAAAACATCATCATGAAAATAGAGTGGGCCATCAAAGTGTGCTTGTGCTTATTTGTCTACAACATCAATATCTCATCATGTGGATGTTGCTCCCCTGTGATGTACTTTTCTTCTACTATTTTGCTTTTGTGAAGCACACTCACTCACCACCAATACTACTTCCATATTTTGTTTGATTACCAAGACTTATCCCCCTTTGAAATCAATGGAAAAGACACCAACATGCTCCCCCGATCATCAATCTCCCC
Organism: Pinus taeda; assembly: GCA_000404065.3. Taxonomy (NCBI): domain Eukaryota; kingdom Viridiplantae; phylum Streptophyta; class Pinopsida; order Pinales; family Pinaceae; genus Pinus; species Pinus taeda. The sequence goes on from APFE030595812.1 coordinate 154,314, forward strand.
TCTTCATGTTGATTTTGTGGATTTGGAAGCTTCATCTTGATATGATGAATATTGTTGGCTTGCTTTCTTCCTTTTGAAAGGAAATCTAGTGGAGTGAGGCAAGAGAAAAAAATCCCTATCTTTTCCTTAAATATTCAAACTAATCTCTTGGGAGAGGCTTTGTGAAAAAATAAGCTACCTACTCTTTTCTAGGTACATAATCCATCTTCAAACTTTGATTGGAAACTTGCTCTCTCAAGAACTGATACTTTATTGGAATATGCTTTGTCCTTGAGTGAAAAACATGATTCTTTGACAAGCTAATGGAAATTGTATTGTCACAAATAATAGGAATTGATTGATCATAAAACACTTGTACATCTTGCAAATTCTGCTTCATTCACAATAGTTGAGTGCAACAAAAAGATGGTGTAATATATTCTACTTCAATTATAGATAGTGAGGTTGGCACTTGCTTCTTTCTAAACCATGAAACTAGACATTCTCTAAGAAAGAAAGCACCAACACTTGTGCTCTTTTGATCATCTACACACTTGCCCAATAAACATTATTATAAACAATTAGTGAAAAATATTTACCTCTTGGATACCACAGTCCATAATCCATTGTGGCTCTGAGATATCTAAGAATTATCTTGGATGATAGAAGATGGCTCTATCTAGGGGTTACTTGAAATCTTCCAATGATATCGACTACCTGCATGATGTTTGGTATTGAAGCTATCAAATATAATATGCTTCCAATGATAGATTTGTATAAATTCTAGTCCACTTATGGTGATTCATCAGTCTTGCTAAGTTTGCAGCCTCAACCATTGGTGTACTCACCAAAGAGCATTCCTCCATGCCATTCATATCAGCTGCAAATTGACATGTTAATGAATCCGAATCACTAGAAAAAATAATGTCATCAACATAAAAAACCACCACTATTAGTTTTCCATCATTATTTTAAACATATAAATTACTATCAGATGTACCTTTTTGAATCCACACTTGAAAAATAACTGTCTAGCTTGCAATACCAACCCTGAGGGGCTTGTTTGAGTCCATACATGTTATTCTTAAGTTTGCAAACATAATTAGGCTTATCTGTCAACTAAAAAACATCGGGTTGTTCTATGTAAACTTTTTCCTACAAATCTACATTTAGAAAGGCTTATTTGACATCCATTTGATATATCTTAAATTTATTAAAATAGGAAAATGCCAAAAACATTCTAGTTGCCTCTAATCAAGCAACAAGAGAAAACGTTTCATCAATACATAGACCTTCAATTTGAGCATAACCTTTGCATACCAATATTTCCTCATTTCTGATCATTTCACCATGGTCATTCAACTTATTCTTGAAGACCCACTTAGTGCCAATGATATTCTTGTTTGTTGGTCTAGGAATAAGTTCCCAAGTCTGGTTTTTCTTAATTTGATCCAACTCTTCATGCATATATTTTAACCATTTTCCACCTTGACTAGCTTGTGTAACATCCTTGGGTTACTCCATGGATAATAGTACTACATGTGCTTGTGTAGGTGGATTGAGCAACTTCCTTCTTGTTTGCACACCTATATTTAAATCACCAATAATTTGATCTATTGGGTGTTATTTTTTCACATACCTTAATGATTTTTGGCTTGAGAACTCAAGATCTCTTCATTATATTCCTCTAAGAGAAACTCTTCAACCTTTTCATCATAACTGATTGGATTAGTGAAGCTTGTATTTGTTGGCTGATTGACTTTATGTTTAACATATTCTTCCACTTTGACATCAATACAATCAATAATCCTCTTTGTATTTTTGTTGTAGCATATATATCATTTTTTTCTTCTAGAATATTCAAGAAAAATACCTTCATCTATCCTTGCATTGAACTTTTCAAGCTTGTCACCATTCCTTTTGATGTATAACTTGCTACCAAAAACTATAAAATGCTTGATTGTTTAAGGTCTACCATACCAAATTTCATAGGGAGTTTTGTCATTGTTTGGTATGAAATGAGCTTTGCTTCCAGTATCACCACTATTCTGTGAATGGCTTCAACTCAAAATCTCTATTGAACTTTCCTTTCATACATCATAGCTCTGGCTAGCTGCTGAACAAATCTATTGGCTCTCTCTCCTACATCATTCTACTATGGAGTCTTTGCTATTGTGAATTGCCTCTTAATTCCATGCTTCTTACAATATTCATAAAAATATTTTGAAGTAAATTCACCTCCATTATCATATCTTATGCTCTTGATTTTAAAATCAATTTCCTTTTCAACCATAACTTTGAAATCTTTGAACTTCTCAAAAGCTTTAGATTTTTCTCTGAGAAAAGTAACCCACATCATCTTGCTGAAATCATCAATTATAAGCATGAAGAACAATTTACCTATGAATGGCTAGGTTCTTGATGGTCTACACAAGTTTATGTGTACTAGCTGAAGTGGCTTTGATGATGATATCTCCTTAGACTTTAATGGTACTCAAGTTTTCTTACCTAATTGAAAATACTTGTAAATTGTATTCTCTAGTTTTGACAACCTGGGTAAATCTTGGACAACATTCTTCTTGCTCAATTTTACTATTTTATCAAAATTCATATGTCCAAGTCTCCTATGCCTCAACGAAATCTCATCAATGTTTTATAAGAGATACCTCTTTGTTTTCTCTTTCAAAACATAAACATCATTGTCTGTTCTCACAACTTCAACCACTATTTCACATGTTCCTACAGACTTTATTTGACAATTTTTAGCCTTAAAAATCACATCATAGCCTTGATCGCACATCTAAGACACACTAAGAAGATTATGATTCAAACCACCAACATATAATACATTCTTAGCTTTACATTTCCCATTTGACATACTCACAACTCCTTTAGAAAAACTCTTACGAGGTGCATTATTACCAAAGGTTACATTACCATTTTCAACTGGTTTCCATGTCAAGAACTTGCTTCTGTCTCCAAACATGTGCTTGGAACATTTATTGTCCACATACCAATGATTTCCTTCATTCTAAGCGTACAAAACAATATCACATTTCTCTATGATCTCCTTTTCTTTCCAGACCTTAGGCTCTTGTTTAATTTTCTCAATAATTGTTTCATGCCTCTTATCCTTAAGTTTGCAATCCACTTCTCTATGCCATAAATTTTGACATTTAAAAAATTGAATCAGATTATTCAAAGGAGAAAAAGTATTGTTGTACTTGGGTCTGTTATTCCTATGTCTAATTAATTGATTTTGTTGTTGATTTCTTCTTCTTACTTTGAGCTTCCTATAGGACAAATTCACTTTGAAATTTGTTTCTTTATGTCCATAATTAGTGCAAGTGAAGAAATAGCCTATAAATATATCAACATACCTAGAAATTGTCTTCTAATAATTGGTTGGGCTAATTTCTATTTATTTTGATTTGCCTTTCCAACACTATTCTTTTGTTGTGCACAATTTCTCCCTTTAATTTTCTATCGTTCATCATTCTGCAACTGGGTATTAGGCTGTGTGTTGTCTTTTTCTTTTTTACACTGTGCAATCCCTTCTTTTGCTGCAGGTAGAGGTGATAATATTTTTACCTTTTAATTATGCTACTAAGCTAGATTCAACCTCAAATCCAAGACCGGTTTGATCTTTGGAGACTCTTTGTGCTTCCAAAAGCTCATTTAAATTATCAGTCCATTTTCAAAACTTCTAATTAAAGATCAACTGGGTTTTTTCCTTTTCTAATTATTTTCTTAGCAAAACAATTTCACCCTCTAGCCTTTCACAAGCTTGATTCTTCTCACTCAATTGTTGATTAAAGAATCATGAATGCTTACCGTCTTCAACTTGTAGGAGAAATGGTTCAACAACTTCAACCTTTTCTTTGATCAGTAACTCCTTATGGGATTTTTTTCTCAACCTTTCAATCTCTTCAAGTGCACTTACTAATTCTCCTTCTAAATCCAGTTCAACACATTCTTCATCGGAATTAATAGCTTCCACTTTCACATTGTTTATAGCCATAAGCATGAATTGCTTTATATTTTCATCATCTCTGTCCTCATTTGAGTATTGGCTCACTTCACTTTTAGAGGAGTTGGATTCTTGGATATAGAGACTTCTCTTCTTATCCTTCTTCCTATTTTTGTACTTTCTTGAAATTTTTTCTAGGATCATAATCCTTCTTCGTTTTAGAACATTATGAAGCATAGTGACCAAATTTGCCACAAATAAAGAACTTAAAAGGTATCTTACCTTTATATTTTCCTTAGCCTCTCTTGAGATCCCTCACAAACTTGGCTTCTTGTTCACCTGATTCACAACACGAATCATCATGCTCTTCCTTGGGCTTTTTATCTTCTTTGAACATCGTCTCTTTTTTTATAGGATTTTCATTGGAAATTCTCGTATCATAAGAAGTAAATGTACCTAGTAACTGATATAGATTGAGAGTGTTCAGATGTGTTATCTCTTAAATTCCTAAAACCTTGGGATTAAATCTCTCAGGAAGATATCTCAACACCTTTTGAACTACTGCATATTTTTCTAATTTCTCATCAAGGCCTCTTATGGTGTTCACAACCTCATCAACTCTTAAGAAGTAATTTTCAGTATCTTCATCATCATGCATCTTCAAAAACTCGAATTGAATTCTAAAACATTGGAGTTTAGTTGCTTTACCTTGTTGTCACCTTCATAACAACTACTCATCTTGTACCAAATATATTTGACAGATGTGTAGTCTATTACTTTGAAAAAAGCTGATTTAGGTAGGCCATCAAGTTGGGAATTCATGGCTTTAGCATTGCATGTGAACTCCATCATTTGATCTTCAGTAATCAATGCTGGAGGATTTTGATATTATTCTTCCGCAGCATGCCATACATAAAATCCAAGCGATTGAATATAGGTCTTCATCCTTACTTTCCAAAATACATAGTTTGTTCCATTAAACATAGGTTCCATATTGGTAAATCCTCCTTCCTTGTTTTCCATGGTCGTCAATCTTTCTTCAAGCTATTAAACTAACTTGAAGAAACCAAGATTTGATGCTAACTGTCAGAAACCAGGACAATACTAGGGAGGGGGGGGTGAGTCAATATTGTAGGAATTTTAAAACTTCCTTTTATTTGTGTAAGAATACTAGGACACCGGAAAATACTTCAGAAATTAATTCATATGATCATGAAAAGAAGTAATATAGGTAACACAAAGGAACACACAAATTATTCAAACTTTTCTTCAATTTCTTCACCAAGGCAAGCTACTACATGCTATTACAAAGTTTTCTGGCTACAACTAGTAGGAAGCTATTAATTCCTGATTTATCAGCTACAACTGAAAGGAGATACAACCCCTGAATATTTACCAGTAACTATTAGAAGGAACTACAATCCTTGATCTGCAATCTACAACTTGTTTGACCTCAATGATTCATCTTTCATGAAATTTTCATACTCAAATCAAGAAGGCCAATTCCTTACATAAAGAATTAAATCTGTCTCTTCAAACACTCACCAAAAAACCTTTGGAAATATTTGATTACTCATAAATACATCATCCACACCAACAACATCAACCATCTCAACTCGTACACACCATAATACTCTGTATAAACTTGTTCAATCAGTTATGCTTATAAGGAATTTTTTTCCTGCTAAATTTTGCTTCTTTTCTTTTAGTTAACTTTATGTCTTCCTTGCATGAATCTCTATTAACTAGTCTTCTCAATGTGCTTGAACTATTTTTAGTCTCTAATATGTTGTTCTTGTTATGTTCCTATAACAATAGGTGTCATATATCATGATTGACTTGATTTAGCTCTGAAATATGTACATACCTTTTCTTTTTGCAAATGTTTTCCATATTTGTAAAAAATCAAAGAATTAAAAAATGTAAAGAGGGTATGTCCTGGAAAAAAAGAAAGAATAAAAGGATAAAAAGAACGAAAAGGTCAGTAAAAAATAAAAAATGAACCCAAAGAAAAATAAAAAGACCATGAAAGTGTGCAAGCCCAAATGCCACTACCATTTACTTTTATGCAGAATAAAAGATTGTGTGAAGCTTGTTATTTATGCCACAATCCATAAGTAGTCAAACAGTGTAAACTTGGCTATTTCATTTTTTGAATTTTGTGCTTATAGATAGAGAATAATATTTGACCAAATTGTTTAATCTTGGTAGATAAGTAGATAGGTAGAGTGAATAAAAGGGTGCTCAACAGTTTAATCTAAGCCCTTGGATGTAATAAGGTTAGACTTAGTTAGAATACCATTGTAAAAGAAAAGAAAAGGTTTTGATAAGGGTTTGCCAGTTTAACTGCACCCTAATAAAAGAAGAAAAAATGGTAGGATGTGTAGGTGGGTAAGTAGATGAATGGTTGCAGAATTATGTATGATGAATGATTATCTAGATATCAAGTCATATACTTTCATCATCAAAAGCACTTAAAGATATGGATGACAATGAAGATATTTACATCATAGACAAAAGTCAAACTAATTAACCTCTTGACTCATTTTTCCCTAAATTTTACTAATTTCCCATAAGTACTAAAGGCACCAACAAACTGAAAGTTAAAAGGGCTCAAAGCATTTCTCTAACTTCTGGAGGGACCGAACCCTCGGCCTAATAACTTGTAAGGCCTAAGTGCTAAAACCCCTTCATCAAAATTCACCCCCTTCTTAATTCATTCATTCCCTTCAAATCCTTTTCCCAAGGTAAAATCACTCTTTTACTAAGGAAAAATAAATGGTTCTTTATAAAACCCCCCCAAACACATTTTAGCCTAGGTCATAATGTTGGATGATGAATGAATTTTCAAAAACATTTACTTAGCGCATTTTCTTTTTCCATGGTCATATTAACTTTTAATTCTTATTATTTATTTAACTCCCAAAAAAAATTACCCTTTCCCGTATTATTAATAAAAATCTCAAAATAAATAAAGATCCCTTCCCGATGGTTTGGAAAATAAACCATAATAAAGTTAATTAAATTTTATAATTTTGTGGAAAAACCTGTGAGCAGTTTTGAAACCAACGTTTCGGACTAGCTTAGTGAGTCCATCATCAGGGCAATGAGATTTATATTTGATAAGAGAGAGCGAATTACAAAGCTTATTAATAGTTATTGAGAAATATTTTTGATGTCTTCTTCTGTAGTCCGCTGGTTACATTTGAAATGAGGTTTTCATCCCTACATTGTTTTAGAAATATGAGATTTGAAATACTTCTGGCTCTGGAAATTCTCATCTTCTCAAAATATAGAGCATTGTTCATTATGTCCCTTCCATAGTGGGACTTAATGGTGTTAAAGAGAGAGTCCATACAGGTTGCTTGAATTTTTATAATTTTGTGGAAAAACCTGTGAGAAACCTGTGAGAAACCTGAATGATGGACTCACTAAGCTAGTTCGAAACGTTGGTTTCAAAACTGCTCACAGGTTTTTCCACAAAATTATAAAAATTCAAGCAACCTGTATGGACTCTCTCTTTAACACCATCAAGTCCCACTATGGAAGGGACATAATGAACAATGCTCTATATTTTGAGAAGATGAGAATTTCCAGAGCCAGAAGTATTTCAAATCTCATATTTCTAAAACAATGTAAGGATGAAAACCTCATTCCAAATGTAACCAGCCGACTACAGAAGAAGAGATCAAAGATATTTCTCAATAACTATTAATAAGCTCTGTAATTCGCTCTCTCTTCTCAAATATAAATCTCATTGCCCTGATGATGGACTCACTAAGCTAGTCTGAAACGTTGGTTTCAAAACTGCTCACAGGTTTTTCCGCAAAATTATAAAAATTCAAGCAACCTGTATGGACTCTCTCTTTCACACCAAAGTTAATTAAGTTGGATTAATTAATCGAACCATGATTAATTAAGAGCGAAAACCACCAATGCGTTAAAAAAGGGATTAATTAGTCATCTGGATTAATTAATAGCCTCTCTTCCAATACATTCACCCCCGATATCATTAAAGTTATTAATCCTTTATTCGTCCAATCATATCATTCCCGATATAATTAAAGTCAATTTAATTATGTTGATTATGCCATTGGGCCCCCTCCATTAACTCCCTAACACTTTCCACTGCTGACTGTCATTCGATCTGCCTTCCCTCATCAAATGACTCTCGCTCATATTGCGTGGGCCTTTTGGTTTAACATTAACCACCTGATACAAGCTATTTTGACTTTTTACCGATGCTTCGTGTCATTCAATTTGTGGCATCACGCGACCCTCTGCCAAAACCACCAACCTCCAAAAAGTTGTGCAATGAAAACCATTACCGCTCCCGCTTACTGCCTCCACTAAACGACAAAGTGTCCCATCAGTTAGTTGACACCAACTGTCATTTTCTCATTCACCCGCCAAAATTCATTGACTTTGCACATAAAAACAAAAATACTCATTGTTTTCCCTCTTAACTGAGAAAAGAAACTTCTGCCTTCCATGCATGCACAGAGTACATCTAGACCAGCAACTTACTCCCAATTGCCAACCACCATCAGTCGGTGAACTCTAGGCCACTGTATACTATTGTGCACACCTAGTAAAGCATTCAACACAACTATTTGTCCCTTCAATCAACCATAACCAGGTATTTACCGCATTTCCTTTTCAAAAACCCTGTTTTTGTACTGAAACCTCCATCAAATTACTCTAAACTCAAGTAATCCAGTACAATTAAGTTGTTTCTTAGCCCCAAGGCTTCCCCAAGCACCTGTTTTATCTGAAATCCTTGAAAACCCCAACTTTCTTCCTTGAATACATAAGAACCAAGGATGGAAGCTCTTGTCGCCCTAAATGTCACGCCAATCACTACTCCCCACAGGGATTTGGACCACCTTCCCTTGGTCGATAAAGATTTTCAAATCAAGGACCTTACTTTTGATGAAACCCCCTTGAAGCTATACTGCAAGTATCAGGACAATTATCTGAAAAATGCTGATAAAATAGGTCTTTGGGAACAAACCTACCTAAATATTAATTCTCCACTATCCATATTTTCCCAGATATTGTCCACCAATGCCATGCAAACTACGACCCAAATATGAGAGTTGTAATGTCCCCTGACAGGAAAGTCCTTTTCACCATTACAATTGAGCCTATAAATGAAATGTTGCAATTACAGCCAGGCCAGGACCTCACTCCCCTTTCCATTGCCGATTTACTTGAAAAATCTTCAAGGTTGTCCAGTTCCGAAATCAACCAAGTTAGTTGGACTTTAATTCAAGAAAAATACAGATCAAAATACCCCCCTCCTTACATGTCATGTGCCTTTACTGGTTTGGGCAGGGATATTGTCACCATGTTTGCTTGCATTATGGGTTTTACTACTAGTGAGTATGTAGATGAAATGATCTTTGCCTACATGACTATTTTCACCCCTGGCCAACCTCTTGCTGCCAAATTTGACTATGTTGCATTCACTGCTCATAAGATGCATGACCAATTCATGAGATTAGAGAATGAGAGAGTATTTAAATATTCTTCAGTCCTATATTATCTTTTCCTCTATTACCAAACTAATAAATTCCCTTTCTCTATACAAAATCTTGACACCAGAGGGAACCCTAGGTCAGTAGTCTTCTGGACTTCCATTTTTCACTATTCACATTATTCTCCCCATCCTTATACTGATTTTATTGTTCAATTTGTGAATCCAATAACTACCATGTTGAGAGGAAGTCCCCCTCCTAGAATAAGTGATGATATTAAGAGAACTCTTCAGTTATCCAAGCAATACAAGGTTGGGGATTGGTACTTGTACCACAACCATACCGAGATAAGAAATTATGGGTGTGAGCTACATCCCTTTAAACTACCCAAATACCTCCCCATGTGATTATTTGCCCTGGAATACTACAGGCAAATGATCAATTCTAATGAAATCCACTTTATGAAGACTAAGAAGAAAGATCAGCTAAGGATAAAGGATCACCTAGGCCCATTTATTTGCAACAACAAAAAAGAAGGGAAAGAGGCAGAGGATATCCTTGAGAGATTGAGATTGAAAAAGAGTTTCATCTAGCCTTATGACCCTCATAGCTTCATCTGTGACAGAAGGTAGAAGCACAAACTATCCCCCTACATCCATCATAGAATTCTAGAGATAGAATAGTATGAAAATCAAAATGAATGGGTCGAGGGAACACTTATAGAATAGGATAATACACAAGTTGAAGTAGAAAATGTTATGAAAGATTTGGAAAGAAGACTTGATCTGGATTCCTTTGTACAGGTGCCTGGAGAATCCTCATAGAGACCAACACAGGAGCATAGTGCAAAAACATCATGACAACAAGAGACTTCAGGATAGGGAAAAGATTCAGAGTCATAGAGTATTTCTGAGGAGCTGACCCAGAGTGATACAAACATGGGTAACCCTCCAGTATTGTAGACCCCGCTTAATGAGGAGCGAATTCAAAAAATAAGTAGGAAGGAGACTAGCCCCTCTACAGTGCCATTAGACTAGGTATATGTGAAGAGGCATAGATTGAATCCTCTGTCTGAGCAGGAATATGAAGAGATAAGAACTGATACAGTGCAGACAACACTAGCAAGGGAGACACCATCTACCTCTCAAACACAGGCACTAAGCAGGCAGCCAAGTGTAGAAGTGTCATCACTAAGGATAGCTTCATAGTAGAGCTAGGATTTGAAAGAAAAGTACAAAGAGATTAAAGCTAGGAATGAGAAGCTCAAAGCTCAAACCTATGCCCACTATCTGAAAATGGCTCCTACAAATCAGACAAGATTAATGTTAGCCTTCAACATCAAAGAGGAAAATATGCAGATGAGATTTTTGAAGCCAACAATACAATAGCCAAAGTCCATGGCTGATTACATAAAAACAAATTTTGAAGTTCTTGCTAAAGACATCCACCCAATTGATCAGATTGAGCTTCATAAGCAAACGGGTGAGATGGTCTATTCCACATTGACTAGTAAAGCCATCACTGCACATTAGTTGCACAATTCTCTGAGTAATACTACAACACAGTTACAGTTAGAAAAAGCCTCTTCTTAGGCTAAGGGCACCAGGATAAAATCATTGGAAGACCTAGTGATTGATTTGGGACATGATCCCAAATATGTTAAAACAATTGAAAGATTGATAAAGAAAAAGAATGATGACATTGCTACACTCAGGAAACAACTCAAACTCCCTCCCCTCATACATCAACAAACTGCAGAAGTAATTGAGAAACAAAATGAGGAAGAACTTATGGACTTGGTCCTTAAGTTGAACGAATAATTGAAAGAAACAGAGCAAGAATTAGAAAAAGCTTTGCAGTCCAAACAGGGTGAGCCAACTACCATTCCTCAGACTGTAATACCCATAATTTCTATAGCAGTGCCATCTACTATTGCGATATCTTTGGCACCAAATATTCCCCAAGCAACAGCTCTTCCAGTAACAACCACAGAAAGTACACCAGAAGCAACAGTAACTTCAACAAAGAAAATAGATGACTTAATAAATTCCATGGAGGAAATGAAAATCCAAGCAACTGAAATAAAGAAACTAAAAGAAATGGTTACCAGCTTGGAAAACAAGTATGAGCTATCACAAATTAATTACATTGAAGAAGAGAGAAAAAATAGAAGGATGACTGAAACAATCAAGACATTAGAGAAGGACTTAACATTGGAAAAGCCTTTGAGAGATAATAGAGATATTTTATGGACCAATATCATTGATTCCATCAATGATATTTGGTCTTCTATCTAGATCATTTTTGAATAGACTGAGTTAGTTAAACTAGCTATAGAGGCTATACAGAATACCAGCCAAGAATTGGGAGAGAAACCTGAAGAGGCAACCCAATTAATCAACTTCTTGAATAGAAAATGTAGGCACTAGCTAGAAAAATGGGATATCGAGGATCGAACTGGTACTATACTTGAAATTAAGAAAGTTCTTACTAAAAAGAACTTAATGCTTAACTTGGAAAGAAGATGTCAAAGTATTCAAGAAGACATAGATGATTTTATGTTAAAATATGACATTCTAAGGGATAAAGGACTTCCAAGCCCACTGGTCATAAATGACAAACTAATGACTCATGATGACTACGTTGATAGACTGCACAAACAAGCCAGAAATCAAACCAATTCCTCCAAAATGAAAGCACTACCTACAGGAAAAGTGTTGCATGATGGTTTGGAAAATATTTTCTAAATTGAGCATGAAGTGAAACACATGTTTACCGTCCAGCCCAATTTTGCTAAATACACTGAAGCTGACAAAATATACAGGAAATTGATCAGGATGAAGATACCAAATGAAGAATGGTGGACCAATATGACTGATATCCTATAATTTACTATGGTAACTCTAAGGTAAATAGAAAATATTTACTGAGGTAATGTCTGGTAAACAGGTAAAGAGTATGAGGAATAGGTAAAGAGTATCAGTAGGGAAAAGTAAGCAAAGATATAGCACACAATAACTAAAGAAACAACAAGAGGCAAATCCGAGTTTCAACTTCCAGCTCATTCACAAATAAAGGGACAAAAACAATCAGTTTTCCATCTGTCTCTATCTTTTTGTAAAAGATATTTTGCATTCCCTATAATAAATCTCATGTGGTTATGAGATATTTTGATGTAATTTTTGTATAAATACTTCTCCATTCAAAGTATTGTGGGTGGATTCTATAACATCTCTGTAAGTCTATGCTATCAAGTTGAGAAAGCTTTTGTACTCAAAGTTGGATTTTTGTTGGAAAAGGAATGAAAGTTGAGGACATTTCATCAAATTCCCGTGCAGTATAATTACAAATAAGTATTCTATCCTTGTGATTTTAGGTGCTTTCTATATGTTTCAATGTTTCATGCATCTTAAATCTGAATGGTAAAATAGTCAAAGTATATTAGAATTAGCTTTATTTCTCTCTGCTATCAACAATATACCATTTCTATGTTTTCTTCTAAACTATTTCGATAAAGGAATTCTTAATTGCTCCTCTATCTCTGTAGTTTTTCTCTAATAAGTCCCTGGTATAGGATTCTTAATTGCCCTCTTTTAGTTGACCTATCTTCCTTTCCTCTTTCTAATCCTAACTTGAGGATTCTTGATTGCCCTCTAGTTTTGAGTAGAAATATCACCCATTCAAGCCCCAAAGTTTGTTTTTATTCTGCTATCCTACCTGTTGAACTCATGCCTCAGGAATTTAACTCGATCCAGTGAATTCTCCTTGATTGATTCCATAACCCAATGGCCTAAAATCCTAGTTTGCACATTTGTTTCAGAATTCCACCACTCTCAAACAAAACAACCTCATTGAACATTAATACTAGCCTAAAATCCTTTCAAACATAGCTAAATCATAAAGATAGAGCCCTCTCTGGACTCAGGTGGGCTAGCACCTGAGTCTAAAAGTTGGTTTGTAGTTACCTTGGCTCCTTTCCTTCTTTTAATAACTTCTAAGGAAAATCTGAGTGATAACATAGTGGCGACCATACCGGGGAAGAACTAATCCTCAGTTGAAACAAACCCTTAAGAAACCTAAAAATCTTGATTTGAAATATCTTAAAGGAGTGATAGAAGTTATTTTGAAAAATCCATAAAATATTAGCATTGAAAGACTTGAAATCTGGCTTTAAGAAGAACTCATTACACCATGGCTAACCTTGATCCAAATCCTCCCCTGTTTTTGAGAACCCTAACCTGATTTCGAGAATCATTAGAAGACAAGAAAGTTCATTAAGCCCCAGACCTTTGTTCAGATCACATTCATGTCCTATTGAGTGGCTTTTCCTAGAAGATATTCCTTTTGACGAACACTTTGAGCTCTCCCTATTTAGAACCACATATGACAGTGAATTATTGGACCTAGTCCAAGATCCAGAATTCCTCAGATAACTTGAAACCCAATGAGCTAATTTGTCAATTGATCGATATCTACAGAATTCCACTCAGTCATCTCTTACCACTGATAGAACACCTAAATTTTCTGAGACTTCTTCTCTTTCCGCTAGTTCATCATTATTTCCTCACTCTTTTGAAATCCATTCCACCTCTCCCTTCATCCTTTCACTTCTTCCCTAGCCAATCATTACCAAACATCCCACTACTACCTCTAGTTCTTCCTCCACAACCCAAACACCACCTATTACCCCAACTCCAGTTCATACTACTACCCAACCTAAAATCATGGCCAATAGATATGCTCCCCTTGTGATGCCTGCTCCCCTAGGTGCCATGCCTGAGGACTATCAGAGTAAAATTACTACTTTTGATGGCACTGGAACCTACACAGCTCAGTAGCACACTAAGAAAATGACCAACTATTTTGAGATATATGAAATTGACACAGTTGACGTTCAAATGAGAATTTTTGTTCAGAGTCTGACTGGGGAAGTTAGAACTTGGTTTAGATCTTTAGCCCCCCAAAGTATAGATAGCTTAAGAGTTCTCTACCAATAATTCTTGAATAGGTGGGAGAAAAGGAAGGACTCCCTGCAGATTTTATCTGAATATGAGAACCTTAAAAGGGGACCTCATGAAATCGTTCAGGACTATTTCACTAGGTTTAATAGTGTTTATAGTGCCATTCCACTTGACCTTAGACCCCTACCTGGTTTAGCCCTAATCAAATTTCCTGATGGATTTGATTTAGATTTGGCTTTCCAGTTAAGAGAAAGGAACCCCCCCACTCTGGAAGAAATGCAGAGTGTAGCAGTAAGTGTTGAGGCTAACCTACTTTCCAAAAGATCCAAAGATAGGAATGAGAGAAGAATACCTGCAAAAGAGGAGAATACACCCTTTGAACAAAAGATGGATGCTATAGTTAAAGGAATGGATATATTGTTGAACGGAGTTGAAATAATTGAAAGAAAATCTCCTTGGGATGGCCAACAAGCTAATTCAGGGAGAAATCCTATTTTTAGAAAAAATCAGAACCAAAATGCTGGAAAGAATATTCCTGACCAGAATATCAGACCACCTTTCCAAGAAAACTATGCAGAGGCCTCCCAATCAAATGACCCTAAACAAGACACTCAGATAAATTTAATGGGTCTAGATGATGAGGAAGATGCCTTCCTAACTCAGGATGACCAGGAATCCCATGTGCTGCAACAATTCCAAACTAAAACAGGAGAGTCATTTGATTTTAGACAGGGATACGACTCTACTATTTTTGAGATACATAAGCAGTATAATTTAAGAAGAAGAAAAAGTACCGATGCCCCAGAACCAAACCAGAAAATAGGTCATGATCAACCTAAAAAGGGTAAAATAGTTCCAGTGACAAAAACACTTCAGCTCCTTTCAAGAACAAATCAAATCCCCTCCAGCCCCACCATAGAAGATGTGTCTGATAATCATCGAAACAATTAACAACCTTCCAATTCACTTCCCTCCAAGGAAACAATGGAACATTATTCAAAGATCAGATTAGAAAAATCATCAAATTATGTCCAAAATCCTGAAAGAGAAGAAAACATAGAAAAAACTACTGCTAGAAATCCAAAAGTTCAAACAAACAAAGTAATCTTGCCATTTATCCTTGGAGCTGAGGTGGCTAAGCTTAAAATTTTTGTTCCTCTGACAAAACTAGTAAAACATAATATTTACAGGTCTCAGAAAAACAAATCATTGAAAATCATTGAAAATGAAGATTCTGTAAATCTCTTTGATGACCAACCCAAGTTGATTTTTGTCTTTGAAGTGAATGGGAAACCAGTGGAAGGATGGATACCACCTTTCTATGTCAGTCTAAATATCCATGATAAAATTTTGCATAATGCTATGTTTGACTCTGGTGCCTCGCACAATCGCATGCCCAAGTATGTTATGGAGAAACTTAACTTATACATCACTAGACCCTATAGGGATTTATTTTCCTTTGATTCGAGTCAAGTTAGGTTTTTAGGCTTATAAAGGATTTATGTGTCTCTTTGGTTCAGTACCCTACCAAAACTATACTCATGGACATAATGGTACCAGACATTCCACCCAAGTATGGCATGCTGTTGTCCAGATCTTAGGGGGCCAAACTTCAAGGGTGTCTACAACTAGACATGTCATATGCCACCATATCTGTTTTCAGGCAACCAAAGAAACTACGTAGAGAAACTTTAATGAAGTATGTAGTGAGTAGTTAGGAGAGAACTCAAAACTTTCCTATTTATTCAATACATTTTGATATGGATTCCTTTATTCTCTATAATGCAGAAACTAATCCAAAAGATACTCCAAATGGTATAGTAGCATAACCAAAAGAAATTAAAAAATCTAAAGATATAGCAGCAAAACCAAAAGAAATTGTGAAAGAAAAGTCAACTGTCCAAATTCAAGAGATATCAGATGACAAAGAAAATCCAGATACCCTAGTTAAGAAAGATTCCACTACTCCGGATACAAATTATGAACATAAAATTTCATGGCATTTAGAGTTTGATGGTTTAGTAAACAAACTAGGTGCAGGGGCAGGGGTATGCATATATAACTTAAAAAATGATCATGTAGAAGGACATGCCTATAGGTTAAATTTCAAATGTACAAACAATATGGAAGAATATGAAGCACTCCCGCTAGGCCTCAAGTTAGTCAAAGGATTAGAAGCTATAAGGGTATCAATCATGGGAGATTTAGAACTAATAGTTAAGCAGATTAATGGAGTTTACATAACCAGAGACCTTAGATTAAAACTTTACAGAGGTACAATTGTAGAAATCCTTAACACTTTTTTAGAAACCAAGCTTGCAACCATTCCTAGAAAACATAACATGCAAGATCATAGCCTGGCTATGTTTTCCAGCACCTGCAAATTGCCTTTTCAGCCCAATCACCAATATACTACTGAGGTTAGGCATAGGCTAGCTATACCTGATAATCTTAAGAACTGGCAAGTTTTTGAAAATTATAAGCAAATTAATCACTTTTTAACATTAGATGAAGAATTTGCTAGACTTAATATAGATGTAGACATGGTTTCAGATTTTGATCACACTAATGAGTTATACATTAACAAATTGGAAGACAACTCAATAAAAAATTCTTCACCCTACTAAATTCATGAAAACAAATATTCAGGACTTAAAACAAATGGATATTGATGAAATAATTGATGATGAAATTGAAGTCATAAATCTCAAAAATAACCAATTACCCAAGGGATTAACTCCTTTGGAGGACTTATTTGACTCCAATGATATTCCTAAAAGGCCTAAGATGGAGCCCTTGAAAGCAGACATTGAATAATGCAACATAGGAACTCAAAAGAATGCTAAGCTGATAAATCTGTCCAAATCATTACCCCTTGATGAAAAGATGAGATATATTGAACTAATGAAAGAATTCGAGGATGTTTTTGCTTGCAGTTACGAGGACTTAAAATCCTATGATACTAGTATTATACAACACACTATCCCTTTGAAAGAAGATCAAAAACCTTTTAGACAAAAGCTAAGAAGAATTAATCTTGTTTTATTACCTTCCATTGAAAAAGAGATCAAACGAATGTATGAAGCAGGAACCATTGCCCCCATTAGGTTTTCAGATTGGGTATCTAATCTTGTCCCTACAAGAAAGAAAACAAGAGAAATTAGACTATGTGTTGACCTTAGAAATTTGAACAAAGTCTCACTCAAAGATAACTATCCCTTACCTAAAATGGATCACATACTGCAAAGGGTAGTAGGTTCCACAAGGATTTCACTTTTAGATGGATTCTCGGGTTATAACCAAATTTTAGTCCATGCTGATGACCAAGCAAAAATTGCATTCAAAACCCCATGGGGCACCTTCATGTATGTCAAAATGCCCTTTGGATTGAAAAATGCAGGGGCCTCCTTTCAAAGCGCAATGGATATTGCCTTTGCAAAGGAAATCCATGACTTCCTGGTTATATACCTTGATGATATAACAGTTTTTCTAAGCCAAATCAACAAAACCTGGATCATCTCAGCCAAGTTTTTCTTAAATGCAGGAAATGTGGCATCTCTCTAAACCCAAATAAATCCTTATTTGGTTTGGAAGAAGGAAAATTGTTAGGCCACATTATCTCTAAAGATTGAATCTATATTGACCCATCCATAATTGAAGCTATCTTGCAAATACCTCACCCAAGAAACATTAAATAACTTTCGGCCTTTTTAGGGAAAATAATTTTTTTAAGAAGATTCATCTCTAATTTAGCTGAACTAATTAGATTATTAAATAACATGTTGAAAAAATATTTGTCTATTAAGTGGACAATAGAGGCTAAAAAATCATTCGAAGAAATAAAATTAGCCTTAACTCGAACACCAGTCCTTACAAGCCCAAAATTTGACAGAGACTTCATTATCTTTTCCTTTGCATCAAAACACACCATAGCTATAGTCTTACTACAAATGGATGATCAAGGATGTGAAAAACCAATAGCCTTTTTCAGTAAAGCTCTAAGAGATGCCTCATTAAAGTATAAAATAATGAAGAAGCAAGCTTTTGCTTTGGTAAAAGCTATTAAGGATTTCAGAGTGTATATTTTGTATTGTCATGTAATAGCTTATGTTCCCAATGTTGTAGTCAAAGACATCCTGACATAGGATGGAGTTGATGGCAAGAGGGGAAAATGGATAGCTACTATTTTAGAATATGATATAGAGATAAAACCTACCAAGTTAATTAAAGGTCAAGGGTTGGCCAAACTTATGGAAGAAACAAATTGCCAAGCCCTAGACATAAATCTTATTCTAGAATTGGATAACGAATAAGAGATAGCGACTCCACAGATCAACCAACCCTTTCTAGATTCTCCCTGGTATGATGATATTATATATGTTCTACAAAACTTGCAGGCTCCTCTAGGGTTAACTAGAACTAAGAGTAGGTTTTTGAAAATGAAAGCTTCAGAATTTTGCATTATAGATAATACTTTGTTTTGGAAAAATCATGAAGGTATTTTGTTGAACTGTTTATTAAAATAAGCATCTGACAAATTACTCCAAGAATTTCATGTAGGGGATTGTGGTGGACATCTCTACTGGAAGTCAATGGCTGACAAAATTCTAAGAGCTAGATTTTGCTGGTCATCCTTGTTTGTAGATGTTAAAAAAATTGTAACTTCCTGCCATAAATGCCAGATCTTCGAAGGCAAAAGAACACTTTTACCCTTGCCTTTGAGACCTATTTCCACAGAAAAAACTTTTCAACAATGGGGTCTTGACTTCATTGGAGAAATCCATCCACCCTCTTTTGCTCAGCATAATTGGATAGCCACTGTAGCGGATTACTTTACCAAATGGATAGAAGCTATTCCCTCTAGACAGGCCATTGACACTGTAATAATAGGTTTTCTAGAGGCTAATATTCTGTCTAGGTTTGGTTGTCCCAAAAAAATCATCACAGATAATGTTGTAGCCTTCAAGTCAAAGAAAATGATTGATTTCTGTCGCAAGCATCATATAACACTTGGTCATTCCACAACTTACTATCCTCAAGGGAATGGACTTGCAGAATCCTCCAATAAAAGTCTAATGAATATTATCAAAAAACTATTGGAAGACAATAAGAAAACTTGGAACAAGAAATTAACCAATGCTTTGTGGGCAGATAGGCTTACAAATAAGAAATCCATTGGAACCAGTCCCTATGAGCTAGTGTATGGAATGGCGACAGTTTTCCCCTCATCTTTAGGAGTTCCAGTCATGAAATTACTTGAAGAAGCCCAAGTGAAACCAAATGATATACAGAGGAGAATTAACCAAACAATCCATTTACAACAAACCAGGGAGGAATTATACAACAGAGCCCAAGTACTGCAAGAAAAACTTAAGAAGATTTTTGACAAAAGGACCAAAGCAGAAGACTTGTATTTGGGAGACAAAGTGTTAAAGTGGGATTCAAGAAGAGATGAAAAAGGGAAACATGGGAAGTTTGATTTCCTGTGGAAATGTCCATACATAATATATGCCTTCAGAGGAAATAATTCATATTTTCTTAAAGAATTGGATGGTGCAGAGATTGAAGGAGGACCAGTCAATGGTTGGATGTTGAAGCATTATGTAGACCCAATTTACTAATTTTACCAGTTCAGTTGTACATATTATATCCTTCATAATGTTCAGTGTTGATTGGATGGTAAAAGTTTTGAATTTAAGCCCGAAGAGAAGGCCCTAAGCTTCAGAAGTATTATTATTATACATACAAATAAAGCAGTAGGAAAAAGGAGAATTGCAGAGTAAAATCACAAGTCTTTCAAAGGAGGCCATTGACCTACAGTTCTTGACTTTCCACTAGGGAAAGCCATGCCCAAGTGGAGCCACTGTTATGTTCCTATACCAATAGGTGTCATATATCATTATTGTCTTGGTTTAACTCTGAAATATGTACATACCTTTGCTTTCTGCAAATGTTTTCCATATTTGTAAAAAATCAAAAAATCAAAAAATGTAAAGAGGGTATGTCTTGGAAAAAAAAAAGAATAAAAGGACAAAAAGAATGAAAAGGTTAGTAAAAAATAAAAAATGAACCCCAAGAAAAATAAAAAGACCATGAAAATGTGCAAGCCCAAATGCCACTACCATTTACTTTGATGCAGAATAAAAGATTGTGTGCAAATTTTTGTTTATGCCACAATCCATGAGTATTCAAACAGTGTAAACTTGGCTATTTCATGTTTTGAGTTTCATGCTTAGAGATAGAGAATAAGATCTGACCAAACTGTTTAATCTTGGAAGATAAGTAGATAGGTAGAGTGAAGAAAAGGGTGCTCAATAGTTTAATCTGAGCCCTTGGATGTAATAAGGTTAGACTTAGTTAGAATACCATTGTAAAATAAAAGAAAAGGTTTTGATAAGGGTTTTCCAGTTAAGTACACCCTAATAAAAGAAGAAAAAAATGGTAGGATGTATAGGTGGGTAAGTAGATGAATGGTTGCAAAATTATGTATGATGAATGATTATCCAGATATCAAGTCATATACTTTCATAATAAAAAACACTTAAAGATATGGATGTCAATGAAGAAATTTACATCATAGACAAAAGTCAAACTAATTAACCTCCTCACTCATTTTCCCCTAAATTTTACTAATTTCCCATAAGTACTAAAGGCACCAACAACCTGAAAGTTAAAGGGGCTTAGAGCATTTCTCTGACTTCTGGAGGGACTGGACCCTCAGCCCAATAACTTGTAAGGCCTAAGTGCTAAAACCCCTTCATCAAAATTCACCCCCTTCATAATTCATTCATTCCCTTAAAATCCTTTTCCCAAGGTAAAATCACTCTTTTACTAAGGAAAAATAAATGGTTCTTTATAAAAAACCCCCAAACACATTTTAGCCTAAGTCATAATGTTGGATGATGAATGAATTTTTGGAAACATTTACTTAGCGCATTTTATTTTTCCATGGTCATATTAACATTTAATTTTTATTATTTATTTAACTCCCAAAAAAAATTACCCTTTCCCATGTTATTAATTTTTTTTTTTTTTTGAATTAAACTATTCTATTATATACATAAAAAACTATTCTATTATATACATAAAAAGCCAGAGTACATTTACATTCAAGCTGTCTGTGAGATCCATCTGCCAGAGATAATGGCAGAATGGATCAACCAGGTGTAACCAAGAAAAAGACTACCTGTTGCATGCCTTCACCGGACGTTTGAGACCAAAAACATTCCCACGCAGGGGAAGACAAAACTGACATCCTTGCATTGTGTTACCCAACCACAAAAAACAGAGGAATGAACCCAAAAATGACCAATTAACAGAGGGCTGAACCCAAAAGTGACCAATTCTAATCCTCAGCGTTGGCCGATTGCCTCTAAGACAAATTGACATGAAAACAAGATGACACATGGACAGCCAGAGACAGATGGACAGAAATACATGACCAAAGAGACGGGAGAACCAAAAC
This sequence comes from Pinus taeda, assembly GCA_000404065.3. Classification (NCBI taxonomy): domain Eukaryota; kingdom Viridiplantae; phylum Streptophyta; class Pinopsida; order Pinales; family Pinaceae; genus Pinus; species Pinus taeda. The sequence goes on from APFE030595812.1 coordinate 176,169, forward strand.
TAGAACCACCTCCGAGCACCAGGAGTATTACAGACCATGGCTCCTCCTCCATAATTGGACATGGTCTGTAATACTCCTTGTCCTACACCTTGCCTTCTGTCACCACGACTGCTTCAAGCTGTTGCTAGCTCTTTTCCAGCTGTGGGTCTGGCATTTCCACACCCTTTCCTTTGTCTGCCTAGTGCAATTCAGCTTCTCTGGCATCGTCCCTCGAAGGTACTAAATCAGGTGGAGCACTGGTGCTGCTCTCGTCCACGGCTTCATCGATGAACAGAACAGAGATGTGGGCATTTATGCACGGACGGTTCAGGGGGCTATCTAAGGAGAAGATTGCGGAGCCAAAGAAAGGAGCAGACGAGGTTCCAGGAGAGCTAGCCTCCATGATTTGGCTAGGCTTGATGGGATTGGCACTTTCAGAGTGCGTGTAGTGGTAGAAACAATGATAATGAGGGCAATGGCAGGGTGGAAGGATCTCCGCTTTAGCTGAGCACCGCGAAGTCCCTCCTCGGCTAGTTCTGCGATGGCTCAGTAGCCTCTAGCGCTCTCGAACCATATTGACTGGGTATGTCTGAGTGTATACAACCTGAACCAACAGTCCTGAGCAAGAACAGAATAGAGCAGGTCCTGAATTAACCAGAACCAGCAGCTGAACGAGAACTCCAGACTCTGGCCAGGTGTGGATAGGGGTGCTAGGGCAGCCTCTGTTTATAGAGCTCCCTTCTCTTCCTCGGAGGTCGCCTGCCATTAAAGTGGCCATCAATTCTATTGCAGAGCCGATCCTTGCAGTGCAGTCGCATGAGGTCAGGGCGTTAATGCGCCCAGTCTGCCGTCCTTTGGCTAGTAAATCCGCCTTCTGGGAGAGTCCTGCGGCACCGCCTTCCAGGTCGCCTCGGCGCATGGTTGGCATGTGGCTGCCATGAGACCCCCGTCCCATCACCTGCATTTGGCTAGTTGGCACCTGCATCTGGGGTTTCCCATGTTATTATTAAAAATCCCAAAATAAATAAATATCCCTTCCCGATGGTTTGGAAAATAAACCATAATAAAGTTAATTAAGTTGGATTAATTAATTGAACCACGATTAATTAAGAGCCAAAACCCTCGATGCGTTAAAAAAGGGATTAATTAGTCATCTGGATTAATTAATAACCTCTCCGCCAATACATTCACCCCTGATATCATTAAAGTTATTAATCCTTTATTCATCCAATCATATCATCCCCAATATAATTAAAGTCAATTTAATTATGTTGATTATGCCATCAGGCCCCCTCCATTAACTCCCTAACACTTTCCGCTACCGACTGCTATTCGATCTACCTTCCCTCATCCAAAGACTCTCACTCATATCGCACGGGCCTTTTGGTCGAACGTTAACCACCCGATACAAGCTGTTTTAACTATTCATCAATGCTACGTGTCATTCAATTTTTGGCATCACGCGACCCTCTACCAAAACCACCAACCTCCCAAAAGCTGTGTGATGAAAACCATTACTACGCGCGCTTACCGCCTCCGCTAAACGACAAACTGTCCCATTTATTAGTTGACACCAACTGTCATTTTCTCATTCACCCACTAAAAGTCATTGACTTTGCAAATAAAAATAAAAATACTCATTGTTTTCCCTTTTAACCGAGAAAAGAAACTTCTGCCTTCCATGCACGCATAGAGTACGTCTATACCAACAACTTACTCCCAACTGCCAACCACCATTAGTTGTTGAACTCTAGGCCACTGCAGACTACTGTACGCACCCAACAAAACATTCACCATAGCTATTTGTCCCTTCAGTCAACCATAACCAGGTATTTACGCATTTCCTTCTTAGAAACCCTGTTTTTGTACTAAAACCTCCATCAAATTACTCTAAACTCAAGTAATCCAGTACAATTAAGCTGTTTCTTAGCCCCAAGGCTTCCCCAATCACTTGTTTTATCTGAAATCCTTGAAAACCCCAACTTTCTTCCTTGAATACACAAGAACCAAGGATGGAAGCTCATGTCGCCCTAAATTTCATGCCAATCACTACTCCCCATAGGGATTTGGACCACCTTCCCTTGCCCAATAAAGATTTTCTAATCAAGGACCTTACTTTTTATGAACCCCCTTGAAGCTATACTGCAAGTATCATGAAAATTATCTGAACAATGTTGATAAAATAGGTCTTTGGGAATCAAACCTACCTAAATATCAATTCCCCACTGTCCATATTTTCCTAGATATTGTCCACCAATGCCATGCAAAGTACAACCCCGATATGAGAGCTGTAATGTCCCCTGACCAGAAAGTCCTTTTCACCATTACAACTGAGTCTATAAATGAAAATGTTGCAATTACAGCTAGGCCAGGACCTCACTCCGCTTTCCATTGCCGATTTACTTGAAAAATCTTCAAGGTTGTCCAGTTCTGAAATCAACCAAGTCAGTAGACTTTCATTGAAGAAAAATATAGATCAAAAGACCCCCCTCCTAACATGTCATGTGCCTTTGCTGGTTTGGGCGCGGATATTGTCACCATGTTTGCTTGCATTATGGGTTTTACTACTAGTGAGTATGTAGATGAAATGACCTTTGCCTACATGACTATTTTCACCCCTAGCCAACCTCCTGTTGCTAAATTTGACTATGTTGCATTCATTGCTAATAATATGAATGACCAATTTATGAGATTAGAGAATGAGAGAGTATTTAAATATTCTTCAGTCTTGTATCATCTTTTCCTCTATTACCAAACTGATAAATTTCCTTTCTCTATACAAAAGCTTGACACGAGAGGGAACCCTAGGTTAGTCATCTTCTGGACTTCCATTTTTCACTATTCGCATTCTTCTCCCCATCCTTATACTGATTTTATTGATCAATTTGTGCATCCAGTAACTACCATGTTGAGAGGAAGTCTCCCTCCCAGAATCAGTGATGATATTAAGAGAAGTCTTCAGTTATCCAAGCAATACAAGGTTAGGGACTAGTACTTGTACAAGAACCATACCGAGATCAGAATTTATGGGTGTGAGTTGCCTCCCTTTAAACTGCCCAAATACCTCACCATGCGATTATTTTCCATGGAGTACTACAGGAAAATGATTAATTCTATGAAATCCACTTTATGAAGACTAAGAAGAAAGCTCAGCTAAGGATAAAGGATCACATACGCCCATTTATTTGCAACAACAGAAAAGTAGGGAAAGAGGCAGAGGAAATCCTTGAGAGATTGAGATTAAAAAAGAGTTTCATTTGGCCTTATGATCCTCATAGCTTCATCTGTGACAGAAGGCAGAAGCATAAAATATCCCCCTACATCCATCATAGAATTCTAGTGATACAACAATGTGCAAATCAAAATGAATGGGTGGAGGGAACACTTATAGAATAGGATAGTACACAAGTTGAAGTAGAAAATGTTATGAAAGATTTGGAAAGAAGACTTGATATGGATTCCTTTGTACAGGTGCTTGGAGAATCCTCATAGAGACCAACACAAGAGCATAGTGCACAAACATCAGGACAACCAGAGACTTTAGGATAGGGAAAAGATTTAGAGTCACAGAGCATTTATGAGGAGCTGACCGAGACTGATACAAACATGGGAAACCCTCTAGTATTGCAGATCCCTCTTAATGAGGAGCGAATTCAAAAAAGAAGTAGGAAGGAGACTAGCCTCTCTACAGTGCCATTGGACCAGGTATATGTGAAGAGGCAGAGATTGAATCCTCTATCCGAGTAGGAATATGAAGAGACAAGAAGTGATACAGTGCAGAAAAAACTAGCAGGGGAGACACCATCTACCTCTCAAAGACAGGCACTAAGCAGGCAGCCAAGTGTAGAAGTGTCATCACTAAGGACAGCTTCAGAGTAGAGCCAGGATTTGAAAGAAAAGTACAAAGAGATTAAAGCTAGGAATGAGAAGCTCAAAGCTCAAACCTATGCCCACTATCTAATAATGGCTCCTACAAATCAGATAAGATTGATGTTAGCCTTTGACATCAAAGAGGGAAACATGCAAATGAAATTTTTGAAGACAACAGTACAACAGCCAAAGTCCATGGTTGATTACACAAAAAAAATAAAAAAATTGAAGTTCTTTCTAGAGACATCCACCCAATTGATCAGATTGAGCTTCATAAGCAAACAGGTGAGATGGTCTATTCCACATTGACCAGTAAAGCCATCACTGCACATCAGTTGCAGAATTCTCTGAGCAATACTATAGCACAGTTACATTTGGAAAAAGCCTCTTCTCAGGCTAAGGACACCAGGATAAAATCATTGGAAGACCTGGTGATTGAGTTGGGACATGATCCCAAAGATATTAAAACAGCTAAAAGATTGATAAAGAAAAAGAATGATGACATTGTTGCACTCAGGAAATAAATCAAATGCCCTCCCCTCATACATCCACAAACTACGAAAGTAATTGAGAAACAAAACGAGGAAGAACTTATGGACTTGGTCCTTAAGTTGAACGAATAGTTGAAAGAAATAGAGAAAGAACTAGAAAAATCTTTGTAGTCCAAACATGGTGAGCCGACTAACATTCCTCAAACTATAATACCCATAATTTCTACAATAGTTCCATCTACTATTGCAACATCTGTGGCACCCAATATTCCCCTAGCAACAGCTTTTCCAGTAACAACCACAGCAAGTACATAAGAAGTAGCAGTAGCTTCAACAAAGAAAACGGAGGACTTAATAAAGTCCATGGAGGAAATGAAAATCCAAGCAACTGAAATAAGGAAACTAAAAGAAATAGTTACTAGCTTGGAAAATATGTATGAGCTATCATAGACTAACTACATTGAAGAAGATAGAAAAAATAGAAGGATGAGTGAAACAATCAAGACTTTAGAGAAGGACTTAACATTGGAAAAGCCTTTGAGAGATATTATAGATATTTTATGGACCAATATCATTGATTCCATCAATGATATTTGGTCTTCTATCCAGATCATTTTTGAACAGACTGAGTTAGTTAAACTAGCTACAGAGGCTATACAGAAGACCAGGCAAGAATTGGGAGAGAAACCTGAAGAGGCATCCCAATTATTCAACTTCTTGAATAGAAAAAGCAGGTACCAGCTGGAACAATGGGATATCGAGGATCGAACTGGTACTATACTTGAAATTAAGAAAGTTCTCACTAAAATGAACTTAATGCTTAACTTGGAAAGAAGATGTCAAATTATTGAAGAGGATAGAGATGATTTTATGTTAAAATATGACATTCTAAGGGATAAAGGACTTCCAAGCCCATTGGTCATAAATGAAACACTGATGACTCATGATGACCACATTGATAAACTGCACAAACAAGCCAGAAATCAAGCCAGCTCTTCCACAGTGAAAGTACTACCTACAGGAAATGTGTTGTATGATGGTTTGGAAAATATTTTCTACATTGAGCATGAAGTGAAACATCTGTTTACCGTCTAGCCCAATTTTTCTAAATAAACTGAAGTTGACGAAATATACAGTAAATTGATCAGGATGAAGATACCAAATGAAGAATGGTGGACCAATATGAGCGATATCCTATAATTTACTATGTTAACTCTGAGGTAAATAGAAAATATTTACTGAGGTAAAGTCCGGTAAACAGGTAAAGATTATCAGGAACAGGAAAAGAGTATTAGTAGGGAAAAGTAAGCAAAGATCCAACACACAATTACTAAAGCAACAACAAGAGGCAAATCTGAGTTTCAACCTCTAGCTCATTCACAAATAAAGGGACAACAACAATCAGTTTTCCATATGTCTCTATCTTTTTGTAAAAGATATTTTGCATTCCCTATAATAAATCTCATGTGGTTATGAGATATTTTGATGCAATTTTTGTATAAATAATTCTCCATTTGAAGTATTGTGGGTGGATTCTATAACATCTCTGTAAATCTATGCTATCAAGCTGAGAAAGCTTTTGTACTCAAAGTTGGATTTTTGTTGGAAAAGGAATGAAATTTGAGGACATTTCATCAGATTCCCATGCAATATAATTACAAATAAGTATTCTATCCTTGTGATTTTATGTGCTTTCTATATGTTTCAATGTTTCATGCATCTTCAATCTGAATGGTAAAATAGTCAAATTATATTAGAATTAGATTTATTGCTCTCTACTATCAACAGTCTACCATTTCTATGTTTTCTTCTAAACTATTTCAATAAAGGAATTCTTAACTTCTCCTCCATCTCTGTAGTTTTTCTCTAATAAGTCCCTGGTATAGGATTCTTAATTGCTCTCTGCTAGTTGACCTATATTCCTTTCCTCTTTCTAATCCTAACTTGAGGATTCTTGATTTCCCTCTAGTTTTGAGTAGAAATATCACCCATTCAAGCCCCAAAGTTTGTTTTTATTCTGCTATCCTGCCTGTTGAAATCATACCTCAGCAATTTGACTCAATCCAGTGAATTCTCCCTGATTGATTCCATAGCCCAATGGTCTAAAAGCCTAGTTTTCCCATTTGTTTCAAAATTCCACCTCTCAAACAAAACAACCTCATTGAACATTAATACTAGCCTAAAATCCTTTCAAACATAGCTAAATCATAAAGAGAGAGCCCTCTCTGGACTTAGGTGGGCTAGCACCTGAGTCTAAAAGTTGGTTTGTAGTTACCTTGGATCCTTTCCTTCTTTTAATAACTTCTAAGGAAAATCTGAGTGATAACAGTTCTAATATGAATCACTGAGTCAAAATGAGATAAACTTCTTAATTTTATATTTATAACTTTAACTAAGTTCACCTCTTGTCATAATTTCTTCAAGTGTTCTCTTGTTGTATTGATGCTTAACCTATTTAAAAATGAGTTCTACATGTTTGCAACTCAAATTCTATCTCTTCATGTTGTTATAAACTCAATCTTTGAGTTAATATGCTTATTTCAGAAAATCTGTGTGTTTTCAGGTTTTAACTATGAGTTTCAAACTTTAATTAGATACTAAATATGGAAGAATGTCAAATATTATGCTAATTATATCATTTTCTGCTAACTTGACCAAATCACCACTTAATTGTGACTAAATCAACTGTTAGAATTGGCAAGATTTCCAAGTATGGCACAATCACTGCCAAATTTGTACATTGTGCCAAATTTCCTACGTGCCTGTACATTGACCCCTTACCCAATACAACTAAGGGCCATGGCCTCGAATTGAGTTTCTAAGTGCTTAGCCGACCTGTGACATGTCTGAATGATGTCATGCTAACGTCACAAGGACTACCTGTGTGTCCACGCCTTGTTCCATGTCATCATTGGGCCCCTTGTTATCCACCAACCCTATATATGTTTAACATGTGTCACCTTATAACCCTAGATGTCATGTCGTATGGTCCATCAGATGTCCAATTGTCCATTTGACAGGTGTCAGGAAAACCCGCTAGTGGTTTGCGGATTCCCTCTTGAGTGGTAAGGTAGTTTATATGGGGGTTTTACAATGCATCTCTACTGTCGTTCTTGAGATTGATGATCTAGGAAAACTACCCATTGCGCACTTCTCTTCTTCAATGTTAGTTGAATAAGGAAGTGCATGAAAAATATTGGTTGGTGAAATTGGTTATAAGGACCAAGATAAGAGTTCATCACTGTGTGAGAAGTTGTGAATTTGAGCTTAATATCATGCCTACATAAACACATATAAATGTGCTTTCTTTAGGTTCATATAGCATTTTTTTGGGCATGGACTAGTCATTCATTCATATGACTAAGGTGGATTTATATGACAAGGCCATTGAGTGCCTAGATGATTATGGAGAAAAGAGAGTATTTCAAGGAAAGAAGAATCCTACATTAGTGAGAATGGTTATAACTATGCAATATAAGTGCAACAATAGGAAAGGATGCTTATTATTTGCAGTACATGTTTCTAGTGAAAAAAGGAAGGAAGATGAGGATGATGAAGTCCTGAGAAAGTATCTTATGTTGCACTAGTTTCAAGATTTGTTTCCTCTAGAGGTTTGAGAGTTACTGCCTCATAGGGAGTTGGATTTATCTATTGAGTTAGTACCAGGAGGAACACCAACATCTAAGGAACTATATAGGATGAGAAATCCGGAGTTGGTGGAACTGAAGTTGTAGCTTAAATAGATTCTTGATAAGGGATACATAAGGCCAAGTGTGTCTCCTTATGGATCACTAGTGTTGTTTTTAAGGAAGAAGGAAGATACTCTCAGATTGTGAATTGATTACAGGTAATTGAATGAGGTGAATATTAAAAACAAATATCCATTGCCTTATATTTATTATTTGTTTTATCAGCTAAAGGGATCAACAATATTTTCGAAGATTGATATGAGATTAGGATATCATCAAGTGTGAATCAAAGAAGAAGGCATCTATAAGACTTCATTTTGTACAAGTTATGGGTGCTATGAGTTTGTGGTGGTTCTGTTTAGTCTTACCAATGCTCCAGCCCCCTTCATGTGTTTGATGAACAATGTGTTGCATCCTTATTTGGGCAAGCTTGTGATAGTCTTTGTTGATGATATATTGATATATTCAAAGAATGAGTAGGAGCATGTAGAGCCTTGACAACAGTGTTGAGATTGTTGAGAGAGAATAAGTTGTATGCTAAGCTCAACAATTGTAGCTTCTCTTAGACTTAGATTCATTACTTGGGACATGTTGTTTCCATGTTTGGGATAACAATGAATCTAGAAAATATTAAGGATGTCATGGAGTGGTCAACCTTGTGGAATGTGGATGAGGTCATATCATTCATGGGACTAGAAAGCTATCATAGGAGGTTCATCAAGAAATTCTCTAAGATTGTCTACCTTATCACATCTTTGTAGAGAAAAGGGAAGAAATTTGAATGCACTATTGAGTGTGCAACTAGTTTTGATCATTTGAAGTAGTTACTTACCAATGCTCCATTCTTGAAGATTATAAATCATGATAAGGAGTTTGTAATTTGTACATATTCATGTAAAGAAGTAATAGGTGGAGTCCTAGTGTGGGAAGGGAAGGTGGTTTTATATGAATCAAGGACGTTGAATGAACATGAGTAAAACTATGTGACTCATGATCTCTAGTTGGAAGCTATCATTCATGCATTGAAGATGTGGAGACATTGTCTCCTTGGTAGGGGGTTCATCTTAATGGATATTAATGGATTGAGGTACTTATTTGACCAACCCAATATGAATCCAAGGAAAGCTATATGATTGACTACTATTAGTGAGTTTTATTTTGAGATCAGGTACAACAAAGGCAAGGAGAGTTGGGTTGCAAATTCTCTCAGTAGGAGAGTGCAGGTGAATCATATTTCAACTATGAGATCTTATGGGACAAATTTACAAGATAAGATTTTGTAGGTAGGACATCATGATGACAAGTACTATCAGTTGAAGGAGAGATTGCAACAACAAGGTTAAGGTTATAACGATGAGGAGTATCACCTCATAACAAATGTCTTCGTCAGATTCAAGAGTAGGATTTATGTGCCAGATAACAATGAGTGTGAGAAGCTTACCTTGAGAGAGTTTCATGTCAAGGCATATTAAACCCACCCAAGATACCAGAAGACTTTGACAACTATTAAGAAGTTCTACTATTGGAAAATTTTTAAGAAAGATGTGGTTGAATTTGTTGCAAGGTGCTTGGACTGTCAGTAGGTGAAAGTTGAATGGAAACATCCAGCTGGTTTGTTGTAGCCTATTCCGATTCTGGAATGGAAATGGGAGGTCATTTCCATGGATTTCATATAGGATTTCCTAGTACATTGAGGTAGTAAGATTCCATCATGGTTGTGGTTGACAGGTTAAGCAAGGTAGCTTGCTTAATAATAATGAAGTCTATTAATTCAGCTAGTGAGGTAGCTTAGATATTCATCAGGGAGATAGTGAGGTTGCATGGAGTTCCCAAGAAGATTATATCAGATAGAGATGCCAAGTTCACTTCCATGTTTTGGAAGGAGTTTTTTGCGAGCTTTGGGATAGAGTTAGGTTTTAGCACAACTTATCATCCATAGAGAAATGGATAAACATAGAGGGTTAATAGGATTCTTGAGGATATATTGAGGATGTATGTCATGCATCAACAGAGGAAGTGGGAGGATTATGATCCATTGGTAGAGTTTTCTTATGACAATGGATATCAAGAATAGTTGAAGATGTGTCCATTTGAGGCTCTCTATGGGAAAAAGGTGTAATACTCTTATCAGTTGGAGTGATCTAGTGAACAAGGTATTGATTGGAAAAAATATGTTGGTTGAGATGGAGAAGGAGATGCAGGTTATTAAAAGGAATTTAAAGGTAACACAAGACAAGTAGAAAATTTATGTCGATCAACATAGAGAATTTAAGGAGTTTTAGGTTGGGGAGCACGTGTACTTATGCATCAAGCCCAAGAGGAACTCCTTGAGGATTGGGTCATGTGCCAAGTTGGAACCTCGATATTTCAAGCCTTTTGAGATCCTTGAGAGGATTGGACTAGTGGCATACAAACTTGCACTACCTCCATCAACGAAATTCCATGATGTTTTCCATGTTTCATTGCCTAAAATATAGGTACAAGATGATGATCATGTGATTGATTGGTCTATATTATAGGTGAAACAAGAGCGAGAGTTCCATCTAGAGCCATAATGTATATTGCAAAGAAAATAATTCATGCTCCAAAGCTGAGAAATAAAGAAATTTAAAGTGCATCAGAAGCACTTTGGGTCCAATGAAGCTACATGAGAGATGGATGATTAGATGTGGGGAATATGTTATTATTTATTTGTAGGTTGAAGAAAATGATATTTTGGTATATATGTGTGTTTGTGATTGTAAATACAACATCGAGTCGTGTTATAAATCTCCAATAAGCGGTATGTTTGTCATGTTTTCAACAGTTGTCATTGTAAATACTACATTGAGTTGTGTTCATAAAGATCCAATAAGGTGTATGTTTTGCTGGTCATAAGTGTCATAGAACATCAAGTATAGCGTTCCTCCAATGGGGAGGGGTTTTTAATAGCCCCAAGTTATATTTCCATGTAAACAAATTAAACCAAGGCCATGTGACATGTATTCCAAGATGAATGAGGGGAAACACATCACATTGGGGGTCACTTGTAGTTAATTAATGGCTATGGAAATTGGCAATGGCATTGGCAAAAGGAAAAAGGTAATAAATAGAAATTAATCAAAGAAATAAAGGAAAATAGGAGAAAAGGAATATGAAGAGACAAGAATATGCATGCAAAGGAAAATGAAGGAAAAATGAAAGAAAATGGGAGGGAGAACATTCTATGCCTCTTTGAGTCACTCTTAGTTACTCTTGATCACTTCTTGGTTGCTCTGGGATAATTCTAGCATTCACTTGGAGATTGAGGCATTCTAACTTGGACTTAGAGAGAAAATTCACTTGGATAGAAGGAAACAAGAAAGCAAATGAAATCAAGGTAACGAAGAAGAAGGTTGGAAAAAAACTACAACAGGAGAACATTGCAGGTAACAGGTGCATGTGTAATTTTATTAATGGGATTTGAATGCATGGTACATAAATTTGGTTATTTGGTTACTTTTTTGTCATTGGCATGGAATTTTCCTAGATCAACGGTGGTTTCATCCTTGCCTTTCCATTTTCTAGATAACCATGATGTAGTGGGTTCCCCATTTTGGTTAAGCTTTGGATGACTGGTAGATTTTGGATCCTGGTGAGGTGGTCTCAGGAAAATTCCTAAGGGTCGAGATGGGAATTATCCCAGAACTCTTAATGGATGGGTGGAGATAGGAAAATTCCTCTAGATATGGTGAAGAAATCAGAGGAATCCAAGTTGGTTTTGGTTTTGGTGATTTTTATACTAGTTTAGGTGAAGTCACTAAGGCGGAGGGTTGAGGTGGTTTAACCTCTAGAATCCCTAGTTGGTTTTTTTTGGTTCATTCCATGTGATCCCACATTTATTCTTTGAATATGGCATAGGGGTAATTGGATGAAAGAGATATTTGGCTAAACCTAATCTATGGTCAGGTGCTATTTGGAAGTCCCTAATTTGGTTAGCTTATTCATATGTCATTATGTGTTATTTCTTATTGAGATCAATGAGAACATGTATTAGTTATTGTGTTGAGTTTTTGATTGGTTTGTCATGGATTCATTATGGTTAAAAGCTAGTTATAGGCATGGTTAAATGATGTGATCTTGTTATGGATCTTATTCATGAATCGATAAGTTATTAAAGGGTTATATGAATGTATGAGCTAACAAGTGTTGTTACAGCTAGCTTGAGAACGACAATGAGCCTTCTTGATGATTCTCTAGGGAAACTAAGGAAACAATGTACATATATGCATCCATGACCTGTAGCTACCATGTTTACCATATGTTTGATGAAATTTTTATCATGTGTTTGGGAATTTTTGGCAAGATCTTAGCCTCAATATAGATTGTATAGACGTATCATCATCATAGACTCGATTCTAGATAATTATGGGTTTGTTCTAGGTAGTTGGTCTGTAGCTACCCCTAAAAATTTGGAACAGGGCTTCTAGCCACAATCTCTTAACTAGTAAATATTAGTTATCGATGCATGGAGGAAGGAATGTGTGTGTGGTTGGAGCCTTCTGGCTGCATTCACAACTTGGCATGCATACAGTTGGGCTGTGAGGTCAAGTGAAAAGATAGTTCCATCTTCGGGTAAGATCGTTAGTGGATTTATCTCTCATCTCGGTGATTTTGTGTCTTTGGGAAGCTGCAGTAAGTCTCAGAATGGTAGACCCCACTTCCATAACTAGAACTTGGTTTTTGGGTCATGTTATAGTAACTTTCAACTCAAGCTTACCTTGGAGAGCTTGTAAAAGCGAGTAAATGTGGGGTGGGGTGTTTCGAGATAGTAGAAACCACTTCCACAACTAAAACTTGGATGTTAGGTCATGTATAGTAACTCTCAACTCATGTTTACCTTGGTGATATTGTAAAAGTGGCTAATGTGGGGTGGGGTGTTACACTATCATATCAGTAAGAAATTTTTCCTTTTTCTAGGAAATTATAAGATCTTCATGACCTATAACTCACTTATTTGAACCAATCCATAATTTTTAGATCATTGGGTCGAGAGATAAGGGAATAGAGCTGATTTTCTAGCCTAAGTTTATATTTTCTTCACCACCATGTAGGATCTTCATTAGAAAATTTGGTTGTTCTCAATTTCATCGACAAAATTTTTTGATATCTTTTTAAGCATTTAAATTTTTCTATCTTCAACTTTCTTTCTCCAAATACAAAAATCAACTTCACAAGGACCATTTAAAAAAAAATACAAGTCTAGGACGTGGAAAACTTGAGGTAATAGGTATATTTGAGTTATTTCCTAATTATGCTAAATGTATGTTAACACTAAAGAACATGATAAATTTTCTAATATTTCTCATATTTTCCTTATGCTCTGCTCATACCCCACCTAGAATCATCACTACCTTTATCCCTTGCTATGAGCTTTTAACATGAATGAGGATTCATTACTAAACCAACATATGTCATTTTTCCAATACAATCATAACCCGTTATGATTTTCGCTACTTTTCCTATGATATCAAGAAGAATCACCAAAAGCATGGTGAAAAAAAAAGTCCATTATAGAGTCCTCTGTCACCTACATTTTCACCATATAGACCTCCATTGGTGAAATCCTTAACACTAAACCCTCCAAAACAATGGTCCCAGAGTTAATGTTTCTAGCCCATTATCCCTTGATCATCGAAATTTGAAACAAAGGCCAATATCTTTTCCAAGTGATTATCTAGCTACCATGGATGGTTGTGAAATATTGCAATCTACTATGTCTGTAATCGCTTATCAAGGATTTTCCATGTCTAAACTGAAATGAAAGAAAAAATTAAAAAGTTAAAGGTTGAAATCCATGAGTATCAAATCCTAGATCAACATGTGAAAAATGAGAGTGCAATGTTGAGGATCAGAAACCTCCATCTCCAGGAGGAAAGTGACAAAGTAAAGGAAAAAAATCAACATCTGGTCAAAATTGATCGCAATTGGTATAAATGAATTCAATACATGGCACTGCACAATACAACCTTGGAGAAAAATATCAATACATGGAATAAGCACCATGAAAATACATATGGAGCAACTAATATACATATTTCTATTGGAAAACAATAGTCTAGCAAGAAGGTGGTGCAATTTTTGTTTTTTAATAGAGATTTTTAGAGGATCAAATATCATCCACCCACCTTCTTGCATAAGGACATGCAACCACTTCAACATGGGGGAGATGTTAGGCCTTATAATTGACAATACTTTGACACCTATTTTCCATTTTATAAATACAATTGAGCCCTTATTTTTCTACCTATCTTTCCCTTTCTACTATTTTTTACCCAAAGTATTAAATGAAATCTAAGGTAACTTTAATATTTTTATTTTAGCTGTTTTTGTTATTCTTTGGTATGTTAGGAAGGATAAAATCATATATCTACTAATGATGGTTTGAAAAATACCATCATTAGTTCCCTCGAAACATCAACATGAGTTAATGCAACAATGGCTTGGTCTATTTTGGTGCCTTTTGAGAAGTAGCTAAAAGTCAATATGGTAACCTTGAAGGAGATAGATAGGTGTTCAACACCAGTTAAGGATTGGGGCCAAGAATTTCTTCAAGAATAAATTGGTGATAATTGGGGGATATTCTCATTCATTCAATCATAAGCATATCATGTCTTGTTGAACTCCTATCATAATTATTCAATCTATTAAGTAATTTGTTGTAAATGTCCTTAGTTGTGACTCTAGTTAATTTCAAGAGAGTAAAATAATGGATTTAATTATTAATATCATCCCAAGATGAATATGTAATTTTGTTTTATAAGGACTGGGAAAAGTCCGGAGTTTTTTTTTTTTTTGGGGGGGGGGGGGGGGTGGTCTGAAAATCATATTGTTGTGCTTCCATATCTTTGTTTTCCATTGTAACAAGCAGATCCTTTATCAATAGAAAATGATGAATTTGGATGTCCTTTCTTTGAAAGTGTTGTAATCCAAATACTTAATAATATGAATTTGTTGTTGGTATATTTTTTTATGCATTAATGTTTTAGCTAAGTGTAATTTAAATATTTCCTTTAAGGAAACGAATGTTGGTCGGGAAGGGCCCACCAATCTAGTCATGTTTCCTTTTGTAACATAACCTTTGTACCATAGCCTGGTTTTGATATATTTTAATGTGTTATATTTCCTAATTGAATGTTTGGATAGTGCATACACTTATGTTATTTTTTGGTTGAATTTATTATATGTGATTCGATTAATTAGTTAGGTCTCAAGTATTTGTCTTGTTGCAAATAGTTTGATAGGAACTCAAAAGTTGTGTGATTTATGATATTATCTAAGTGAATTTATATGAAAGGAATATGTATGATATTCTCATAGTTATTTGTAGATAAATTCTATATTTGTTTGTGTAGTATTAAACTTGTTTTTTCTTTTGCATAGATAGAAGAATTGATCACTAAAGGAGAGAACTAATAGGTTACAACCTTTCAAGGTTATAGGAATGCACTAATATTTTGGTGTGAAAAAATATAATCTAGTTGGGAAAGGGCCCTGCATCAACACCTAATGATCCACTTAGCTTAGGCTTTTCATTTTGCTTATTTACTCCATAAGGTGGTTATTGGAAGGTGTTGAGTGCAACTTGTTTAGTCCATCACATGCTTTCCCCAATGAGACTTTATAAAGGTTGTGGCCTAGAGGTTATGGGATATGAAATAGGTACCCCAGAAGGTAGCTGCTTTATATAAGTTTACTCTTGAAGTGTGGTATTCCTTATTGATAGGTCCATTGGGTGGTGTTACTGAAGGTAAGGGATAAAGGTATTCCATAGAGACCCTCAACTTTAAACTAGGTGAAAATGAGTTTTAGTGTGGTCTTTTAGGATAACCAATGGGCTTGTTACTGAGAGAGATAATCCCTTAGTATTTCGTCAAGACTTGCACCTTTGCTATAGCATATATTTATTGGTGTCTTAAACCTTGCAAATATGGTGTAGTGCCTCAAATATTATAATCATGGTTTGAAAATTTTATGTTATGAATTTAACACTAATTAATTCACCTAACACTCTCTTTAATTCCTATTGCTTCTACTCTTTGATTACTAGGTCCTAAGTTACTCTGATAGCCTCCATAGCTATCTAGGATGATTTCTAAACCTACTTTGGTCTCTCTTATTTCTCTATTTGAGCTACAACCTCTTAAGATACTTGTTCTTATGCCAATATTTCTATGTTCTCCTAATTCTTTTCAACTTTTGTAGTAGTAGGGCTACCAACAATTCTTGAGATAACTACTACAAATTTCAAGAATTTTTTTTCTTCTCTTCACCTACCCATGTATCTAACTAATATTCACATATAGAATTGCAGGTCCACCTAAAATGATCATTCATAATGAATTTGAGATCATATCTATGAAATATCAGATCTCCAAATGGAAAAATGTCAAAGCATTAACATCTTGTTAGCTTTGTTGATATACTTTTATCATAATCTCCCATGTAGAAAGGAATATTAATATTGGCATGCTTCGTTTGTAGGTTTTAACCCTGTATAGAAATTGCCGGCAAACGAATTCTTAAAAAATTGAAAATATACAATGGCGAGAAACACTAAACAAATACACAAAGATTTCCCCTAGATCCCAAAATCAGGACCACTAGATTGATTTTTCATTATATTCCTTTCAATGTTACAATACATATATATAAATGTCAAAGCATTCATAAACCCCAATCCATTAACCTTGGATTAGAACATAATTGTAGTTCCCTTTATCGAATCTACAAAATTCCATGGGAAAAAACCATCATGCCCAAAATGATGTGCAAAACCCATGCACAAAACCATAGGTAGGTCCACCCACCTAATATATGGTCAAAAGAAATTTCTCGGGGTGTTGATCTAGACCCCATACAGGGGGGCTACTGCCTCCTTGAAACCCCCAGATGGGGGGGCTACATCCTTTTGTGCCTGGCACAATGAACAAGGGCGGTTTTTGTCCCTCCTGTGATCCCCCCACACGTGTGACTAGTCATAAAAAGAATATAACACACACCCAACATTCTCCCACTTGTTGTTTTCTTTTCCACACAGGGGGTCACACGAGATCTTAGTCATTGATCGAGCCTTGCAATGCCCATTGTTTCTCTATACCAAGAACACTTCTCAGTGCTCACATACTTCGTCAATGCATCTCCAACATTCTTCAAAGTGTCCACCTTTTCTAGTAACAACTTTTTGTCCTCAACCATATCCCTCACAACGTGATACTGAACATCAATGTGATTTGTCTATGAATGATAAGCAGGGTTCTTTTACAAGAAAATTACACTTTGGTTGTCATAGTCTATCCTTATATCTCATTGTACTAACCCCATACTTGAACACAATCTCTGCAACCAAATTGCTTCCTTTCTTGCATGCGTGGTTTCCATTTATTCTGCCTTTGTAGTTGAAAGTCCCACTACCAAATGTATCTTTCTCATCCAACTGACTACACCTCAAAATATGTTAAACACATACCCACTTGTATATCTTCTTTGATCTAGATCTCCAACCCAATCTGCATCAACAAAGCCACGGATGTCCAAAACTCTATCCAATTATGGTCTTCCTTGGTAGCACATACCATAATCATTAGTGCCATGCAAATACCTGAAAACCCACCTCACTCTTATCCAATGCTCCTTCCCTCGTTTTGACATAAACCTGCTCAATACTCCCACTACATGTGCAATGTCTCATCTAATACAAACCATTGCATACATCAGGCTACCGGCTATAGTTACATATGGAACACAGGGCATGTCCTCTTCCTCTTCTTGTGTCTTGGGACACTGTTCAATAGATAACTTTACACCTACATGAATTGGAACCTTAACTGGTTTATGATCCTACATATTAAACCTCTGTAGTATTATCTTAACATACTTCCTCTGGTTTAACCAAATCTTCCTCTTTTCCTGATCTCCTTTAATTTCGATGCCCAAAATATAGTTTGCAGCACTAAGATCCTTCATGTCGAATTTGGAGGGAAATTGGTTCTTCAAATCCTAGATAATTTCTTTTCCATTTCCAATCATCAACATATCATCCACATACAAGACCAGATAGATAACACGGTCACCAATTAATTTAAAATACACACAGTGATCCTCTTTGCTTTTGGTGAAGCCAAGTCCCAGTATAAATGTATCAAATTTCTGATACCACATCCTTGGTGGTTGTTTTAACCCATACACATATGTTTTTAACCTGCATACTAGTTCTATCTTTCTCTTCACTGCAAAGCCTTTAGGTTTCTTCTTGTAGCTCTCTTCTTCCAAATCCCCATGAAGAAATGTTGTCCTCACATCCATCTATTCTACCTCAAAATAAAAAGCACTAGCAATAGATAAAAGTAATCTAATAGAAGCTACCTTGGCAACAAGAGAACAAATATCACCAAAATCAATTACCAGAAACTGGGAATAACCTTTTGCTACCAATTGAGCTTTTTATTTCTCCACCTTTCCTTCTACACTCATCTTCTTCTTAACCACCCATTTTCTTCCAATGGGTTTCCTTCCAGTTGGCATATCCAATAGATCTCAAGCCTCATTTTTGTCCAAATATTCCATTTCATCAACCATGGCCTCTTTCCAGAGTTTTCCATCCTTTGAATCTACTACCTCCTTGATAGTTCTGGGATCATCATTAGTAATAGATAAATAAAAATTTGGAAAGAAGGAATATGGACTATACCTTTCTAGTTTCCTTCTTTCTCGAACTAATCTTCTCACAACTAGAGTTGGTGTCTCTTCATCTTCTGATTCTTGTTCTGTTGTAGAGTCTGATTCTTCCTCCTTTAGCTCAAAATCTATCTTCTTAGGTTCCTTTGGTAGGAATTCATGTTTAATAACATCTTTAACCTCTCTAAACACCACATATTAGTTTTACACAACCTTCCTTGTTTCTAGTCTCCAAAGCTATAAACTTTTAAACCATCCTTATACTCATTAAAGATGCACCTTTCAGATTTATTATCCAACTTGGTTCTTTTACCCTTTGGAACATGTACATATGCATCACATCCAAATACCCTCTGATGTGAAAGAGAGGGTTTCTTACTAGTCCATACCTCATGTGGAGACTTATCCTCCAATGCTAATGAAGGTGATATATTAACCAGGTAACATGCAGTCTCCACCACCTCTGCCAAGAATTCCTGTCCTAACTCGACACCACTGTGCATGCTTCTTTCCTTTTCCATAAATGCCCTATTCATTCTTTCTACAAATCTATTTTACTGAGGTGTGTATGGGAGTATTCTTCTACCATGTTATACTATACTTCTTACATAACTCTTCAAAATCCTTCTTGCATAACTGTCCACCATTATCTATCCTCAACACGTTTTATATTCTTCTCTGTCTAGTTTTCCACTAGAGCCTTAAATTCTTTAAACCTGTCAAAGACTTCATATTTCTTCCTGAGGAAATATCTCCATGTATTCCTTGATAAGTCATCTATAAATGATACTAGTACACATAATTACTCAGTGATGGAACCAACATAGGTCCAAACACATCACTGTGCACAAGCTCTAATATCCCTTTCACCCTCTTAGCACCAGAGGGGAAACTCACCTGATTATGCTCCCCATAAACACTATGTTCACCAAAATTGAAATCCATAGAGAAATTATACATACCTTCTATCATACCATTACCATGAAGTATTTGAAGCTGTAGGTTTTAACCCCATACATAAATTACCGGCATATGAATTCTAAATCACAGGAAAAATAAAAATGAGAGAGCATAACACATAAAACACATATACACAGAGATTTCCCACTGGATCCCAAAATCGGGACTACCAGCTTGATTTTTCGTTATTTTCCTTTCAATGTTACAATACATATTTATACATGCTGAAGCATCCAATACCATGGACTGAAAACCATCGCGTCCAAAACCATGGACCGAAAAACATAGGTAGGTTCATCCAACCTAATATAGGGTCCAATTTTTTTTTTCTCGGGGCACTGCCCCAGATAGGGGGGCTACCGCCCCCCTTGTGACCCCCCACTGCGCAATCAGCGTAATGAAGGGGGGGCTCCGCCCCCCCTCTAACCCCCCGGTTCACTACGTAGGTTAGTCATGGAAAGAATATAACACAACCGAACAGAAGCCCTTATCTCCAATATGTCCAATCCTTTTATGCCATATCATGATCTTTACTCCAGAGACAACTAGATTTTTTGCTCCAATTTCAGGAACCACAGAACTATTACACCCATCAATAACAATACTACCTAGAAGCTTGTATATAGTTCCAAATCAAACTCCCCACATCAATACTAGTGCTCCCCAAACCATCTTGAAGGTATCTTTCTTGAACATTGTTTTTACACCTGCATCATCCATCTTGCTTACATAAATCAAATTTTCGCCAATGGAGTAATATGTAGAACACCTACAAGTGTTCTAATCCTTCCACCTTGAAAATTCAAATTAAATTTTTTGTGTCTGACAATTCTAGACTTCCTGTCATCCCCTAAAAAGACATCACCACCATCATATTTCTCATACTCGTAGAACCACTCCCTATGGGGAGTGAAGTGAAAGGATGCACCTGATTCAATCAACCATTCCTCATGATCTACATGTATACTTGAAGGAAAAGAAAAGTACACATCCCCACCTTCATCTGAGGTGGTTTTCACCTCTATAGAAGGAGCATCATCAGATCCCTTTTCTTTCTCAGAAGCTTTAGATCTACATTCCTTTTTGTATTTCCCTTCCTTTCTACATTTCCAACATACGTTTACAGGTTTTCCTGGAGATTTAGATCTTCCACTTGAGGACTTATTTTTGTTTCTATTCTGGGATTGTCCTTGTATAGAAAAGACATCTCCATTCTAGCTCTCCATATTTTTCTGTCTCATCTCCTCTGATAGCAAGGATGAGAATATTTCATTAAACTTCGAGGTAGCTATATTGCTACCTATTGCAACAACCAGACTATCCCACTAATATGGTAGAAAAAACAACAAAGTAATGCACTTATCTTCATTTGTAATTTTTATATCAACAGATAAAAATTGGCTTACCACAATATTAAAGGTGTTTAGATGCTCTGTCACTGAGTCTCCATCCTTCATCCTCTGGTTATACAACTTTTTCCATAGAAACAATTTGTTCACTAGAGATTTAGATTGGTATAAAGTCCGTAACTTGACACACAAATCCTTCGCCATAACTTCTTGTGATACATTCAACAATATTGAATCTGAGATACACAACTGTATTGTGCTCTTTGCCTTTCGATCCAACTTTGCCTAGTCTTTAGTTGACATTGTCGTTGGTTTAGTACCCGGATCTACTGCCACCCATGATCTTTATCCACCAGTAGATCCTGTTAGCCTCCTATTGCAATAGGTGTTCATATTTCATGATTGACTGTTTACATGCCAAATATGTCATCTTTTTGTTGCGGAAAAGGTTCCATGTTTCCACAGAGTTTCCATTTTGATAAGTTATTCCAATTTTGAAGAGTTGTTCAGTTAAGGGAAGGCCAAACAGTTTAATCTTGGCTTCCCTAGGTTTCAATTGCTTGTTTTAGAATATAGAGATGAATATCTGTCCAAACAAGCTTAAATCTTGGTGGATTGGTAAATAGGTAGAGAAACAAGGGTGCTCATCAGCTTAATCTGAGCCCCAGAAGAGACAAGGATCGATTTAGATAGGAGGATAGCTAAAAGAAAAGTTGAAAGGCTGGGTATGCTAGTTCAAGTGCACCCAAACCAAAAGAAGAAAAAATGCTAGGTGAGTAGGCCGGGTAGGTAGCGTTGTGGTAGCAGAATCATGGCTTGTGATCCATTTCATTTTATGTTTTCAAGTGTCATATCCATTCACATCTCAAGCATAAGGCAGTTTCCATTTGGAGGAGATCAAGCGAGGCATGTCTAAATTCCCCTTCTTTCTCTTTCCTCAAACACTCACTAACTTCCCCTAAAGAGGTCAAGATCTGCTTGATATCTCTTATTCTCATCATTTTCATATCAATTGCCTTGGTAAATATCTTCTCTACTCAAGGAATGTTCACACTTCCGCTAAAAGTCCTATTTCCCATTTAAAGCCTAAGATTTCTATCCTTAACACTTTCTGATCAAATTTTATATTAACTTCTAACTTATTAGGTAAATCCCAATTATTCTTCCCTCCCCATACTAAAAATATATACAAGATCCCCCTAAGTACATATCCCCTCCATTGGTTGAAATATAACCATAACTGTGCTTGGGAATTGCTAAGTTTTCCTCAAACTTAGCAAGAACCCTCATTGCCCCTTGCTCCAGATCATGGAGGCCGCTTTGATCGATCCCTTTGGCAGGCTTATGTGTCTGCTAACAAGATCTTTGCAGACAAGGTCATAGAAGTGACCAACCCTGATGATGACTACGTTTGAGTACATGACTACCATCTCATGGTGCTTGCCACATTTCTAAGGAAGCGATTTAACAGGGTGAAGCTTGGATTCTTTCTGCATAGCCCAATCCCTTCATCGGAGATTTTTAGTACCCTTCCTGTGAGGGAAGAAATCCTCAGGGCTCTACTTAACTCAGACTTGATTGGTTTCCATACATTTGATTATGCTTGACATTTTCTCTCCTGTTGCAGTAGGATGCTTGGTCTTGATTATAAACCAAAGAGAGGCTACATTGGACTTTATGGTCCTTCTGTTGGTATAAAAATTCTACCTTTGTACATTCCCATGGGCTAGCTTGAAGCAGCAGGCTAGCACTTGCAACACTTCTTCAGGAGGAGTACGTGCCAACAGAGTGGCTAAATTTCTTGCAAGTTCTTGTAGGTGGAACTAGTAAGGATAAGGAAGAAGCCTCCCTTTCACTGCAATTGCTAGCTACTGCAGCGGAAGTAGGTGAAACGAAAGTTAGTCTTCATGTTCCAGCAATTATGTCTGCTATCAAAGGACAAATACTGAGACACATTCCACCTGTCCCAAAACCTTGGCCACAGGTGGTGGAGTTGGGATTTTCAGCATTAGTTGCAATGGCTCGCTATTGGGATAGTGTAGAACCAGATGAAAATGGGAATGGAAGTATATCCTGAGAGGAGTGGAATTCTGGTTGTGTTTCAGTTGCAGATACATTTTCTGATCTTTTACAATGGGCGTGGTT
Source organism: Pinus taeda (assembly GCA_000404065.3). Lineage (NCBI taxonomy): Eukaryota > Viridiplantae > Streptophyta > Pinopsida > Pinales > Pinaceae > Pinus > Pinus taeda. Next base: position 199,347 of record APFE030595812.1, read on the forward strand.
TTCTCATGTAGAGGAAGGGAATGTTTGTGAGGTGCTGCCTCCTCCCTCGTGTTTAAATGAAGCATCTGTACTAATATGTTCAATTTTGAAGTATGCCAATGAACCAGAATTAGTGACAACACATAAGATTGAAGCACTTTTAAAAGTTTGGGCAGATCTGATAGCTGAATGGAGTGCATGGGAAGAAGATGAGGATCTAGCTATATTTGAAGCAATTCATGAAGCTATTATTTTAAATGAAAGGTGCAAGATAAAAAGTTTCATTAAGGCAGTTGTTCTGCCACTGCCAGCCCCACCTGTTGCACCACGTTCTATTGTTGAAGGCATTGCCACATTCATAAGCTCAGCGATAGAATTGGCATATTCTGCTACAACATGGCGTGCATGTTTTCTTGCTCATTCTTTTATTCATGTTCCAACATTTTCATTTGAAAGTGAAGGCACAAGAACTGCACTAGTAATCCGTTTTGCACAGGTATCACATTCACGTTTACATCAACTGAAGAGTAGGTCTGTTCCACTTGGGAAACCACTTCTTCTCATTTACGCAACATGCTAGATAAACATATGAGTATAGAGGGTGAGACTAAATCTTCTATTCTAGCGGACGAGGTGAAAGATCAAACATAATTTCTTTCTCACCTTTCACAGGAACAACTGAGAAAGCTACTATTTCCTCTTGGCTATATGTCAAAGGAAGAAATGCGCAATCTTGCTGCTGAAATGGGTCTTCCAAATAAAGACCGGAGAGATTTGCAAGGACTGCGTTTTCTGCGCAAGGTGAAGTTCAGTGAATTTGTGGCGAGACATATTGGTGAGATGGAAGGTATCCTGTTAGAAGCAGAGACAGGGGATTTTCGTGGGAAGCACAGAGGATTTTGGTTTTATACAATTGGGTAGCATCAGGGCCGTCGACTTCTCAGAGGACCATGGTATGTCGTTGTGAAAGATGCTGAGAACAATGTCATATTTGTTTCAAGGAATTATTTTTCTCTTGACAAGAAGAGGCGCTCATTTCATTTTAGCTCATTAAAATGGATTTTAGGTGCTACTCCAGAGGATCTTGAAAATCTACAATGCAAGGTACGTCATGGACCAAAATTTTACGACTTTCATATAGAGATTGTGAAAGGAAACCTTGATAAAGAAAACGAATATCCGATCTTGGGAGAGACTGGTCAAGAGATCGCCATAGTCAGGCTATCAGAAGATGATCAAGGAATTGCAACAGGACAATTTTTATGCTTCCCAAGTCCAGTACAGAAGGTTTTCTAGAGCAAAATGACGGAATGGATCTTGGCAATGGATTTAAAAAAAAAAATGGGTTGAATCATTGGCATATTTAGCTGGCAATTCTTATGAGCCAGGGTCGACGCTGGAATCATAGAATAAGCTAGTTGTGATGACATTGGTGAAAGTGTTGGAACATCTTCTAGCATTACCATGTAATGATATGATATTGAGGAAGCACGAGAATAAGAGAGAAATCACGAGAAGAGAGGAGATGAGAGAAGGAGTGTTATAGAAGGGAGACTAGTTTGCGAAAGGGCTCTGGTGAAAGAGTTGATACTCCGCAAGGCAATACTGCCAATTCCTCCACAACATAATCACAGGTGGATGGTAGAAACTATGATCAACAGTTCAGAGATGAAATATGTAAATAATTGTAGTTATCAAAGGGGCCGATAATGACTCCAGAGGTAGCAGAAGGCCGAGCAGCGGCCATAAATGAGTGATTGAACAGTTCAAAGGCATTTAGAGGTCAAGAAAGAGCCCAGATGCATGCGAAGGCATATCAGTGAAGCAGCGGAGAGTGTCGGTCGAAAATATCAGTGGAAGATATTTGTTTTTCAAAACAGGTGAACATCAAAAGGCCCCAACAAGTCAAATAAACAGTAAAAGCCCATTTAAAGCTCACTAAAGCAGAATTAATGCGCTCCAATGCCACTCAGTAGCAGCGGAACCGCCTAAACGATGCAGACAAAAGGATTCAATGTGCAGTTATTACAGAGTTATGGCCATGAGGCCAACGCACAGCTCCAGGACCATTGTTTGACCATTTTGAGGTTGCTCTCTCATGCGCAGCCCTCAGTTGCATAACTTCTGTTGCCAACTGCCCCAGCGCAACTCTTTTAGATATTTCATTACATTTAATCCCATCACAACTTTGAATCCAAGACAATTACTACACAGATCTCTTTAGATCTGTCTTAGAGATATTTTTTGATATTTTTCCCCTTTGACACCTGTTCAAGGGAAGTCTGTAAATATTTTCCTATATAAACCACCCTATAGACAGTCTTAAGAGAGGAAAAAAAGAAGAAACGGCGGATACTTTCCAAGAGAGAGTCGTCCTGTACATCTAAGATATTTTTCCTTAATCAAAGACTGTTGAAAGTTTTGGAAAATGGACTGTGTGCTGTGTTTCCAAATGTTTGAAGGGTGAATCATGGAATTCTAGTGCTGCAACATGACTCAATAAGTGCCTCTCACCTCTGTTTTCAATGATTTATGCTCATAATATACATGTATCACCATCTAAATAGCAGATAGAAAGAGTATCTTAGAATTTGCTTAGCTGCACTCTATGCTCAAGGTCTGCTGTTTCTTTATGTTTTCATCTGAACTGGTAATGAACATGAATTCCCTTTGGCTCATATCTCATCGAATTCACCCATGTTTTGGCAGTTACCTAGGGATTTTTTGACTGCTCCTAGACAAAGCTCTTTCACCTTCCTTCTGTTATGCTGAATGAGAGATTCTTTATTGCCTCTCAGTCCTTAACTTTCAATCCGATTGGTTGGTTTGCTATACTCCATACCTGCGTTGTATTATCGAGAGTTTTTTACAATCAGAGATTGCTCAAGAGCTTGGATCATGGACTGTCTATTATGTTTCCTTTTAATGCCTGAAGGGTGATTATGGAATTCTTATGCTGCCATATCGCCCAATAAATGTTTCTTGCCTTTGTTTTTTTTTTTAGTTTATGTATGTTGGTATCATCGTCACTATCTAGATTGCAGAAAGAAAGACTAGTATATAATTTGCCTACAACACTCTTTACTCATTTTCTGCAATTTCTATATGTTTTTCTTCTGACTTAGGCATTAATATGAATAACTCATGGCTCATATTTGTTCTATGTCATCCATGCATGATTGTTATTTAGGAAATCTCGAATGTTCCTAGATAGAGTACATACACCTTACCTCTGTCAGCCAGATGAAAGACTTCTTAGTTGCCTTACATCTCTGACCGCCACTTCATCTTTTCTAAAGATTGAATAAATTGTTTCATGAGCAGCTATCTGGTCCATATCCCTCTTGTGACCAAGAAAACACACCAACAATCCTACTCCCTGACTCCACGCCCAATGGTTTGAAACTTATCACACCATGCATTGCCTCTCTACTTGAAACCGTCCTCCTTCCCACCAAAACACAAACAAAACCCCTTGTACTCAATAACTAGCCTAAAATCACCCTAAACAAAGCTAAATTACGAAGAGAGATCCCTCTCTGATTGCAGGTAGGCTAGGACCCGCAGTCCAAATATTGGTTTGGTGTCACCTCGGCTGTATCCCTTAAGGAGCCAAGGGACAACCTGAGCGATAACATAATGGCGACTCTACTGGGGACCTTTTGAAATAATTTCAATGATCAAGTTGGAAGCTGGCTCCCAAAAAGAATTCACATTATACAAGGTCAAATCCAGACCCAAAGCCCCCACCTACTTTTGAAAATCCAAATTTAATCCCAAGAAACCTCAGGAAGCTAGAGCCAAGAGAGGATTTAGCTGATTCTAGTCCTGAGAAAGTTCAGCCAAGAAGAGTTCCAACCCCTGTCAAAGTCCTATTTCGTTCATCCCCTATTTCCCCTACTTCATCATCCACCTCTCCAAGCACCTCGTCCACACCTCCGTTAACTACACATACTACCACTACAACTCCTATTATCCCAGTTGTTCCAACTGTTCTATTCATCCCTGTTGTTCCACTTGTCCCTGTAAATATGGCTAATAGATATGGCCCTTTGCAGCTGCCGACAAACCCCGGGTATATGCCTCAGGACTACCCGACTAAAATAACTTATTTTGATGGCACAAGTGCCTTCATAGCCCTTCAACATACAAAGAAAATGCAGGATTACTTTGAGAGCTATGAGATTGACGATGATAGTGTGAGAATGAGGATTTTTGTCCAAAGTTTGACAGGTGATGTCAAGCCTTGGTTTAGAGCACTCCCAACCAATTCCGTAGAAAATCCAGAAGCCTTATACCAGACATTTATCAATAGATGGGAGAAGAAGAAAGACCCATTGCACATATTGTCCGAATATGACACCATTAAAAGAGGCCCTCAGGAGGCTGTGTTAGACTACTGCGTAAGGTTTAACAATGTTTACAATGAAATCCCATAGAACCTTAGGCCTCCACCTGATCTTGCTTTATATAAATTCCCTGATGGTTTTGATACTGACATGGCTTATCAGTTAAGGGAAAGAGCACCTCAAAGCCTAGCAGAGATGCAAGACGTTGCTGTTAGTGTGGAGGAAAACTTAATTGCCAAGAGAAATAGAACGAGAGCCGAGAGAAGAACCACCTTTAAAGAGGAACCTTCAGCCTTAGACAAAAAACTAGATGCTATTATCAGTGGCATGCATAAGCTGGGAGATAGAATAAAAACTGTTGAGAGAAAGTCTACATGGGATGCGCCACAAGCCAACACTGTTAGGAACCCAAATTTTAGGAAAACTCACAACCCAAACGCTGGACGATCCAGCCGAGATCATGATATAAGACCTCCTTTCTAAGAGAACTACACAGAGGTATCTACATCTAGTGAGCCATTAGAAGATACTCATATAAACTGGGTGGGTTCAAAGAGTGAACATCAGGTTTTCATAACACAAGAAGACTGCGATCATATCCAACAAAACCAAGATGATCATGACTTTGATAAATTTCAGACTCAAACCGGAGATTCTTTTGACTTCAAACAAGGCTATGATTCTGCTATGTATGAAGTGCACAAGCAATATAAATTGAGGACCAGAACAATTGATGTGCCCGAGGCCGTCAAACAAAAGCAAACAAAACAGCCCAAGAAGATTAAAGGCATGACTGTTATTACAGAACCGGCTGATGAGACTGTCCCAAACCTGCAGGAAGTAACTATGGAAGACATAACAGACATGAATCCCTCTAATGATCAGCCTTTTCTATCTTCTCCCTCAAAAGAAGATTTGAACAACACTCCACAAAACCTTCCCAAAATAGAGATACTGCAAGGTATCACTCACCATAACGCTGATAATCAAGAGGAAATCATAGAAAATACACTTGAAAGGGGAAAATCTGCCACTACCAACACAAAGACTCCATTGGAGAAACCATTTAACTTAGAAGCAGAAATAAGTAAGCTTAAAATTTCCATCCCCCTCTCTGAGCTTGCCAAACATGATGTGTCTAGGCAACAAATCTAAAAATCACTTCAAATGCCAGAGACCAAGGATGATGTCAATGTTTTAGATGATACGCCTGAGCTGTTATTCGGTCCTGAGATTAATGGAAAACCAACATATGGAGTTGTTATGCCCTTTTATGTAAGCCTACATATACATGACAAAGTTTTGCACAATGCTATGCTTGATTCAGGGGCCTCACACAATCTTATGCCCAAAGCTATAATGGAAAAGCTAAACCTTGATGTCACAAGACCATAGAAAGACCTATTCTCCTTTGACTCAAGTCAGGTCAAGTGTTTAGGCTTAATCAAAGATCTATGTGTGTCTTTAGTCCAATATCCTAACAAAACAATTCTGATGGATGTGGTGGTTGCTGACATTCCACCAAAATATGGGATGCTCTTGTCAAGATCTTGGGGAGAAAAACTCCAAGGATCCCATCAATTAGACCTCTCTTACGCCAATATTTCAATCTTTGGGCAACCAAAGAGACTGTATAGAGAAACACTGATGAAGTATGTGGTGAGTAGTGAGGAAAAGCCCCAAAACTTTCCCATTTACTCAATCCATTCTGATATGGATTCCTTTATTTTGTTCAATGATGATGATGGTCCCCCAATTGGTGATAAACCTTTGGATTTAGAACAAGAAGCATGTATAAGTGAGGAATCGGTTACCCATACCCAAGAAACTGTCAAAACAAACAATGCAACCATCACACAAGGAGAACCTCCCAAAACAGGAAATTCAAATCTGCCCACTCCAATGATGATTTCAACTCCCAATGCTAGCCAAGACCAAGAAATCCTATGGTATTTGGAGTTTTACGGTTCAGTAAATAAGCTAGGAGCAGGGGCAGGAGTATGGATCCATAATGCCCAAAACAACCATGCAGAGGGTCATGCCTATAGATTGAATTTCAAATGCACCAACAACATGGCAGAGTATGAGGCCCTCCTTTTAGGCCTTAAGCTCATCAAAGCTCTTGGGGCTGCAAAAGTTTCCATTCTAGGTGACTCTGACTTAATAATCCAACAAATGAAAGGCAACTTTGTCACCAATGACAACAAGCTAAGAGCTTATAGGACTGATGCCACAGAAATACTCAATTCCTTCACTGAATCCAAGCTTGCCAAGATATCGAGAAGCCATAACATCCATTCTCACAGTCTAGCCACCTTTGCTAGCACTTGCAAGTTTCCCTTTCAGCCCTATCACCACTTTACTGCCGAGGTAAAGCACAGGCCTGTTGTCCCTAACAATATTAAATATTGGCAAGTTTTTGAGGACGATGCACAAATCAACAATTTTTTGACTATGCAGTAAGAGTTTTCAAGTTTAAACATTGACATGGATGCCATGGGTGAACAACAACAAACAACAACCCAAAATCAACAAACCCTAACAACTGAAACGACTAGAAAAATGTTATGCCCAACCATTTTTGATGCCAAAAACATGCAAGAGCTCAGGTAGATACATTCAGGAGAAATAGTTGAAACAGAGGCTGAAATCATTGATTTAAAAGACAATTTTTTACCTGCTGGTATCACTCCATTAGAAGACATCTTTGATGCAAACGATGTTCCCAAAAAACCAAAAATGCAACCTCTAAACACTACAATTGAAGACTGTAATATTGGAACAGCATAGAAGCCCAAAATGATTAAAATGTCCAAATCTTTACCACCTGGTCAAAAACCAAAGTATATTGACCTGTTCAAAGAGTTCCAAGATGTATTCACTTGGATTTATGAGGACTTGAAGTCCTATTACACCTCGGTTATTCAACATAGCATCCCTCTAAAACCAAATCAAAAGCCCTTCAAACAAAAACTAAGGAGAATCAATCCAGTCCTTCTCCCTTTGATCGAAAAAGAAGTGAAAAGAATGTTTGAGGCTGGCATTATAGCACCCATTAGATTTTCAGAATGGGTATCCAATCTTGTTCCCACAAGAAAGAAGACAGGTGAGATTAGGCTTTGTGTAGACTTACGAAATCTGAACCAAGTCTCCCTTAAAGACCACTACCCATTGCCCAAAATGGACCACATTCTCCAAAGAGTAGTGGGGTCATATAGAATCTCTTTGCTAGATGGCTTTTCAGGTTTCAATCAAATACTTGTTCACGCGGATGACCAAGACAAGACAGCCTTTACAACACCGTGGGGAACATTTAAATATGTGAAGATGCCTTTCGGACTAAAGAATGCAGGTGTTACCTTTCAAAGGGCCATGGACATTGCATTTGCCAGGGAAATCCATGATTTCTTGGTTGTCTATCTTTATGATTTAACCCCTTTCTCCAAATCTGACCAAGAGCACCTCAAGCACCTTAGGCAAGTATTCATGACATGTATGAAATATGGCATTTCCTTAAACCCCAAGAAGTCCCTCTTTGGCCTTGAGGAAGGCAAGCTTCTAGGCCATATTATTTCAAAAGATGGCATCAGAATTGACCCAGAAAGGATCCAAGCCATTCTACAAATCCCTTATCCGAGAAACATCAAAGATTTGCAAGCATTCCTTGGAAAAATCAATTTCCTAAGGAGATTCATCCCAAACTTGGCTGAGCTCTTAAGACTGTTAAGCAACATGTTAAAGAAATATTCCAAGGTAAAATGGACTCTAGAGGCCAAGCAAGAATTTGAGAGTATTAAAGTTGCATTAACCCAAACTCCAGTCCTCACAAGCCCACAGTTTGATAAGGATTTTATCATCTTTTCTTTTTCTTCAGATCACACGATAGCTGTTGTCCTTTTTCAAAAAGACGACCAAGGAAATGAGAAACCAATTGCATTTTTCAGCAAAGCCCTTAGAGATGCTCCTTTTAAGTACCAAATCATGGAGAAGTAGGCCTATGCTCTTGTTAAGGCAATTAAAGATTTCCGAGTTTACATTTTATATTCACATGTGATTGCCTATGTCCCAAATTCTGTTGTAAAAGACATATTAACTCAAGAGGGATTAGAAGGCAAAAGAGGCAAGTGGATTGCCAACATCCTTGAATATGACATTGAAATAAGACCCACCAAGCTCATAAAGGGACATGGTTTAGCCAAATTGCTGTCTAAAACCAATTTTCAAGCCCTAGACATTAACCAACTGGACAATGAACAGGAGTTGGCAACTCCACAGATCAGTGAGACCTTTTTGCAATCCCCATGGTATGCTGATATTTGTTATATATTGTTAAACCTGTGTGCTCCTCCAGGATTGTCCAGGACCAAAAAGAGATTTTTAAAAATGAAGGCATCAAAGTTTTGTGTCATAGATAGTGCTTTATTTTGGAAAAACCATGAAGGAATATTGCTGAACTGTTTAACTATCAATGAAACTGACAATGTTATGAAAGAGTTCCATGCAGGAGACTGTGGAGGACATTTATATTGGAAGTCCACTACTGACAAGATTTTAAGGGATGGTTTCTATTGGCCCTCTTTGTTTGCAGATGTAAAAAAGTTTGCTATCTCATGCCACAAATGCCAGATCTTCGAAGGCAAAAGAAAACTGCCGCCCTTGCCCCTTAAACCCATCTCAACCGAAAAACCTTTCCAACAATGGGGTCTTGACTTCATCAGAGAAATCCATCCCTCTTCCTCAGGCCAGCACAAATGGATTTTTACAGCCACCGACTATTTCACCAAGTGGATTGAAGCCATCCCATGCAGGCAAGCCAATGACTCCACCATTATCCAATTTCTTGAAACCAACATCCTCTCCAGATTTGGTTGCCCTGAGAAGATCATTACAGATAATGCTGCTGCCTTCAAATCCAAAAAAATGATTAATTTTTGCCATAAATTCCACATCACTCTGGGCCACTCCACAGCCTATTATCCTCAAGGCAATGGCTTAGCCGAATCTTCCAACAAGAGCCTGATTAATATCATAAAGAAAATGCTGGAAGAAAACAAGAAGAACTGGCACAAAAAGCTTATTAATGCCCTTTGGGCAGACAGACTGTCAACCAACAGATCCATTGGGATGAGCCTTTATGAGCTAGTATATGGTATGGAGGCCAGGTTTCCATCTTCTTTGGGCATTCCTGTTATCAAGCTGCTACAGGAAATTCGAGCTGAACCAAACGATATTCAACGAAGAGTTAATCAGACCATTCATCTTCAGCAAACTAGAGAGAAAGTTTACAACAGAGCTCAAATCTTGCAAGACAAGCTAAAGAAAATATTTAACAAGAGGACTAAGGCTGAGGATTTCTGTGTTGGCAACAAAGTTCTAAGGTGGGACTCACAAAGAGAAGACAAGGGGAAGCATGCAAAGTTCGATTTTTTATGGAAAGACCCATTTGTTATCAGTGCTGTGTATGGCAATAGCACATATTTTCTCAAATCTATAGATGACAACACAGTGGAAGACGGCCCTGTTAATGGTCGAATGTTGAAATATTATCGAGATCCCTTTTAAGGGATACAATGCCCTTGTGTATATATTTGTATATTAGTATTTGTATATATGTCAGCACTTTCCTTTTTTTTTTATATATAAGCAATCTGATTACTTGGAACCAAGCAGCGAAGTTATGGAGACACAACAAGGTAGTCCTCTATTTTAAACGATCAGTCACAACACCATTCTCACAAGAGCAACAACAAAGTTATGGAAACAGTGTCTTCTCTGACAAATGACAACAAGTTGAGATTCTTGATACATGACGAAACAATTGTCACAGGATGTGGTGAACCAGATTGTGGTTGAGAACCATCCGTACATGGTGATATCATTATTTCAGACCTTGTAGCCTGTGAAAACTCTTTTTTAGGGCCACTAGAAATGTCTTGAGAAGATGTTTCTGAAGCTTTCTCACAGGATATAGTATCTAAAGTTTGGGAGGTTTTATTTTGAGAAACTTCTCCAGTTTCTAGAGCTCAAAGGGAGGTAATGATTGCTTCCATGACCATCCTTTCTTCATCATCTATTCAAATTGGAACTCGAGAAAATCTATCCAAAGGACAGTCAGAAACTTGGTTTCCTGTGGGAAATGCTACGATAGTATCAATGCAATTGTTGTCAAGAATGTTGTCACTACTTTTATCGCATTTATTGGATGTACCTTCAGCATCGCTGTTTTCTTTCCTCTCCTGTCCACTTAAGTCCTCTGTGTGGATGATGCCTATAGTTTTTCTGATATGTCCGCAAATTCAAAAGGCACCTCAGTTCTACTCATTCGCCACCTAGAGCGAAAATTATCAATGGCATCTTCAGTGGTATCATTTTGTGTGGATCCTGGACCTCCAATAATTTCATGCAACACATTCCCATCCAGATTTCCTAATTCATCGAAGTAGTTATAAAAACATTCAGAAGCACGTTGTTCAATCAAGTCATCTGGAGGATGCAAGATATTATGAAAGAAAACGCTTATTGAATCATAATAGAATTGTGGTCGTGGAGAGTTGTGGTCACCCTCAAACGTGATGATGTTTCTGTCACCAGCGTATGAATTAATAATGAGATTTGAATGATGAGGTTGAATAAAAAGGTCCCCTGTGCCATGTCCAAATGATGCCGGATTGAAAGACTTTGTCGCTATCTTAAACGACATCAAGATCCATGATATTAAAATGCACTGTCTTCTGGATCACCTTTCACATATATTGAATTGCAATTTTAACGGTGAACTTTGGGAGGCAGATCTTGTACGCATCAACCAACTCCATCATCAGTTCAACTGAGTTTGCAAAAGGACTATCAAGAACCATCCCTGCAATTGATGGATCTTCATCCCCATACATCAAGCTTGTTACAACCCCCATTGATCGACCCCACAAACCAATGCATGAAACTTGTTCATCTGTTCGCAAAAAGTTGACGGCTGCCTTCAAATCATCCTTCTCCCTCCACCCCAAAGTGACATATTCTCCACCTGACAATCCATCTCCTCCACCAGATCCCATGGTGGAAATGCAACCTGATGTTCAAAGCTAATCTTAGAGGCATTTTGAAGTCGAACAATTTGTTTTCTTGAGTGGGGAATTGGAGATAACCTGCTTCAAGTAATAAATCTTCACCCTGAAACTTCTGTGCTGGCGAGCTCCTTTGTATACCAAATTCCATTACAAGTGTTTAGAATGGTGGAATACTTACGATTAATTGGAAGTTAATTTGTGCAGATACAGGTAACAAGTAGAAGTTGCTGCGATGCTTGCGGGACTTCTATACAACCTTGCTTGGATGTTCTAATTTTTTTTGGACTCTTATATTCCTCATATAATATATTGAAGCTTTTTCGTTCTAAAAAAAAAACTTACTAAATTGAGACTAATTTGTCCTCTAAAATTTCTACCAGTATGCATTTTGGTCCATTCAATCAATCAACCGGAGGAGTGGTGTGTTGAAAGAAAAGAGGGAGGATGAGTGTGGTGAACATAACCAATGTGACGGTGCTGGACAATCATGCTGCGTTCCTCAACCCATTTCAGTTTGAGATTTCATACGACTGTTTGGTTCCTTTAAAAAGAGAATGTAGAACTGGAAGAATTAATCTTATTGGCACAGTCTAGTTCAATTAGGGTGTGTCTATCCAATGCTTCAAACTGGTTTGCCATTTATTTCTACCCTTGAACTTCGACAATTCAATAGCTCCGTTTACTATACAGAATTTGAGGCCGAGACATTTATCAAAGGTTCTGCAAGGATAAACTGTAGCGCTTCCAATAAAGACTCAATCAGGTACCCTGATGATCCTTGTGATCGGATATGGGAGTCTGATGCTATTAAGAAGCCAAATTTTCTAAGTAGATGTAGCTCCTGGCACCACCAAAATTCATACTAGGTGGCCTGTTGATACTGGAAGAGATGAATACCCACCAGAAAAAGTAATGCAAACAACTGTTGTAGGTGAAAAAGGGGTTTTCTTAGATCAGATCAATTTGGATGGATTCTTGGATATGGTTGGGCATTCTATTATTTTTCTGAAATTAAGGATCTGTCTCCAACAGAGCCTCGCAAATTTAAACTTATTTCACCCGAATGTACCTAATTATGAAAATTTGATTGTCAATGTTCAAGAGAATGCTCAATCTAGTTATAGATTATATGAGGCAGGATTTTCCAATTTATCACTTCCATTTGTTGGGTCATTTGAATTTGTCAAAACAGAAGACTTCCCAAGGCAGATGGCAGTACACTCAAAACATTCAGTAGATAAAGGGCCAATGTTGTATTTTACAACGATTTAGTTAAAATAGGTTGCGTTCAAAGTTCGAGCTTAAATCATGTGGTAGCCAATAAAACAATGCCCCATTTCGATCCTTGTTTTCAATCAGATTCCAAAAGAAGTGCGCAGGCAGTTTTGTACATGCAAAAAACACTCAGAAGACAACAAGAGCAACGATGTCATATCACAGTGATTCAGTTAAAAAGAAACTGTTTACAGCTTACAGTTTTTCAGTCACTAGTATCAAAAGAAAGGAGTATTTTTAGTTTTTACATCAGCAACTTTTTCAAGACAGAATAGGGGAAATAACTCCAGTTTTGTTCCATATTTTGAATCTATTTCAAAGGCAGTGCTCAGGCAGAGGTGCATGTAGTAATAAGCACACAGAAGAAAGCAATATTCGTAACAATTTAGTTCATGAGAGTGCTGTGTGCAGGCCTCAAGGAACCAAGTCATTTTGTAGCCAACTGAGAAGTGTTTTAGTCTACAGCAACAATAGAAGATCAAAGCAGTCTGACCTGCAGTTCTTGGCTTTTCACAAGGAAAATCCATCCCCAAGTGGAGCCACTATTAGCCTCCTATTGCAATAGGTGTTCATATTTCATGATTGACTGTTTACATGCCAAATATGCCATCTTTTTGTTGCGGCAAAGGTTCCATATTTCCACAGAGTTTCCATTTTGATAAGTTATTCCAATTTTGAAGAGTTGTTCAGTTAAGGGAAGGCCAAACAGTTTAATCTTGGCTTCCCTAGGTTTCAATTGCTTGTTTTAGAATATAGAGATGAATATCTGTCCAAACAAGCTTAAATCTTGGTAGATTGGTAAATGGGTAGAGAAACAAGGGCACTCATCAGCTTAATCTGAGCCCCGGAAGGGACAAGGATCAATTTAGATAGGAGGATAGCTGAAAGAAAAGTTGAAAGGCTGGGTATTCTAGTTCAAGTGCACCCAAACCAAAAGAAGAAAAAATGCTAGGTGAGTAGGCCAGGTAGGTAGCGTTGTGGTGGCAGAATCATGGCTTGTGATCCATTTCATTTTATGTTTTCAAGTGTCATATCCATTCACATCTCAAGCATAAGGCAGTTTCCATTTGGATGAGCTCAAGTGAGGCATGTCTAAATTCCCTTCTTCCTCTTTCCTCAAACACTCACTAACTTCCCCTAAAGAGGTCAAGATCTGCTTGATATCTCTTAGTCTCATCATTTTCATATCAATTGCCTTGGTAAAGATCTGCTTTACTCAAGGAATGTTCACACTTCCGCTAAAAGTCCTATTTCCCCTTTAAAGCCTAAGATTTCTATCCTTAGCACTTTTTGATCAAATTTCATATTAACTTCTAACTTATTAGGTAAATCCCAGTTATTCTTCCCTCCCCATACTAAAAATATATACAAGATCCCCCTAAGTACATATCCCCTCCATTGGTTGAAATATAACCATAACTGTGCTTGGGAATTGCTAAGTTTTCCTCAAACTTAGCAAGAACCCTCATTGCCCCTTGCTCCAGATCATGGAGGCTGCTTTGATCGATCCCTTTGGCAGGCTTATGTGTTTGCTAACAAGATCTTTGCAGAAAAGGTCATAGAAGTGATCAACCCTGATGATGAATACGTTTAGGTACATGACTACCATCTCATGGTGCTTGCCACATTTCTAAGGAAGCAATTTAACAGGGTGAAGCTTGGATTCTTTCTGCATAGCCCATTCCCTTCATCGGAGATTTTTAGTACCCTTCCTGTGAGGGAAGAAATCCTCAGGGCTCTACTTAACTCGGACTTGATTGGCTTCCATACATTTTATTATGCTTGAAATTTTCTCTCCTGTTGCAGTAGGATGCTTGGTCTTGATTATAAACCAAAGAGAGGCTACATTGGACTTTATGGTCATTCTGTTGGTATAAAAATTCTACTTGTGGACATTCACATGGGCCAGCTTGAAGCAGCAGGCTAGCACTTGCAGCACTTCTTCAGGAAGAGTACGTGCCAACAGAGTGGCTAAATTTCTTGCAATTTCTTGTAGGTGGAACTAGTAAGGATAAGGAAGAAGCCTCCCTTTCACTGCAATTGCTAGCTACTGTAGCGGAAGTAGGTGAAAAGAAAGTTAGTCTTCATGTTCCAGCAATTATGTTTGCTATCAAAGGAGAAATACTGAGACACATTCCACCTATCCAAAAACCTTGGCCACAAGTGGTGGAGTTGGGATTTTCAGCATTAGTTGCAATGGCTCGCTATTGGGACAATGCAGAACCAGATGAAAATGGGAATAGAAGTATATCCTGAGAGGAGTGGAATTCTGGTTGTGTTTCAGTTGCAGATACATTTGTTGATCTTTTACAATGGGCATGGTTTTCTCATGTAGAGGAAGGGAGTGTTTGTGAGGTGCTACCTCCTCCCTCATGTTTAAACGAAGAATCTGTACTAATATGTTCAATTTTGAAGTATGCCAATGAACCAGAATTAGTGACAACACATAATATTGAAGCACTTTTACAAGTTTGGGTAGATCTGATAGCTGAATGGAGTGCATGGGAAGAAGATGAGGATCTAGCTATATTTGAAGCAATTCATGAAGCTATTATTTTAAATGAAAGGTGCGAGCTAAAAAATTTCATAAAGGCAGTTGTTCCGCCACCACCAGCCCCACCTATTGCACCACGTTCTATTGTTGAAGGCATTGCCACATTCATAAGATCAGCAATAGAATTGGCATATTCTGCTGAAACATGGCGTGCATTTTTTCTTGCTCATTCTTTTCTTCATGTTCCAAAATTTTCATTTGAAGGTGAGGGCACAAGAACTGCACTAGTAATCTGTTTTGCACAGGTATCACATTCACGTTTCAATCAACTAAAGAGTAGGTCTGTTCCACTTGGGAAACCACTTCTCCTCGTTATTGCAGCATGCTAGATAAACATATGAGTATAGAGGGCGAGACTAAATCTTATGTTCTACATTTATCTGCGGACGAGGTGAAAGATCAAACATACTTTCTTTCTCACCTTTCACAGGAACATCTGAGAAAGCTACTATTTCCTCTTGGCTGTATGTCAAAGGAAGAAATGCGCAATCTTGCTGCTGAAATGGGTCTTCCAAATAAAGATCAGAGATATTCGCACGGACTGTGTTTTCTGCGCAAGGTGAAGTTTAGTGAATTTGTGGCGAGACATATTGGTGAGATGGAAGGTATACTATTAGAAGCAGAGACAGGGGATTTTCGTGGGAAGCACAGAGGATTTTGGTTTTATACAATTGGGCAGCGTCAAGGTCGTCGACTTCTTAGAGGACCATGGTATGTCTTTGCAAAAGATGCTGAGAACAATGTCATATTTGTTTCAAGGAATTATTTTTCTCTTGATAAGAAGAGGTGCTCATTTCATGTTAGCTCATTAAAATGGATTTTAGGTGCTACTCCAGAGGATCTTGAAAATCTACAATGCAAGGTACGTCATGGACCAAAATTTTACAACTGTCATATAGAGATTGTGAAAGGAAACCTTCATAGTGAAAACAAATATCCGATCTTGGGAGAGACTAGTCAAGAGATCGCCATAGTCAGGCTATCAGAAGATGATCAAGGAATTGCAGCAGGACAATTTTTATGCTTCCCAAGTCCAGTACAGAAGGTTTGTTAGAGAAAAATGATGGAATGGATCCTGGCAATGGATTAAAAAAAAAATGGGCTGAATCATTGGCATATTTAGCCGGCAATTCTTCTGAGCGAGGGTCGACGTTGGAATCATAGAATAAGCTAGTTGTGATGACATTGGTGAAAGTGTTGGAACATCTTCTAGCATTACCATGTAATGATATGATGTTGAGGAAACACGGGAATCAGAGAGAAATCACGAGAAGAGAGGAGATGAGAGAAGGAGTGTTATAGAAGGGAGACTAGTTTGCGAAAGGACTCTGGTGAAATAGTTGATACTCCGCAAGGCAATACTGCCAATTCCTCCACAGCATAATCACAGGTGGATGGTAGAAACTATGATCAACAGTTCAGAGATGCAATATTCAATTAATTGTAGTTATCAAAGGGGCCGATAACGACTCCAAAGGCAGCAGAAGGCTGAGCAACGACCATAAATGAGTGATTGAACAGTTCAAAGGCATTCGGAGGTTAAGAAAGAGCCCGGATGCGTGCCAAGGCATAACAGTGAAGCGACAGAGAGTGTCGGTCGAAAATATCAGTGGAAGATATTTGTTTTTCAAAATAGGTGAACATCAAAAGGCCCCAACAAGTCAAATAAACAGTAAAAGCCCATTTAAAGCTCACTAAATCAGAATTAATGCACTCCAATGCCACTCAGCAGTAGCGGAACCGCCTAAACGATGCAGACAAAAGGATTCAATGTGCAGTTATTACAGAGTTATGGCCATGAGGCCAGCGCACAGCTCCAGGACCACTGTTGGACCATTTTGAGGTTGCTCTCTCATGCGCAGCCCTCAGTTGCATAACTTCAGTTGCCAGCTGCCCCAGCTCAACTCTTTTAGATATTTCATTACATTTACTCCCATCACAACTTTGAATCCAAGACAATTACTACACAGATCTCTTTAGATCTGTCTTAGAGATATTTTTTGATATGTTTCCCCTTTGACACCTGTTGAAGGGAAGTCTGTAAATATTTTCCTATATAAACCACCCTATAGACAGTCTTAAGAGAGGAAAAAAAGAAGAAACGGTGGACACTTTCCAAGAGAGAGTCGTCCTGTACATCTGAGATATTTTTCCTTAATCAAAGACTGCAGAGAGTTTCGGAAAATGGACTGTGTGCTATGTTTCTATATGTTTGAAGGGTGAATCATGGAATTCTAGTGCTACAACATGACTCAATAAGTGCCTCTCACCTCTGTTTTCAATGATTTATGCTCATAATATACATGTATCACCATCTAAATAGCAGATAGAAAGACTAGCTTAGAACTTGCTTAGCTGCACTCTATGCTCAAGGTCTGCTGTTTCTTTATGTTTTCATCTGAACTGGTAATGAACATGAATTCCCTTTGGTTCATATCTCATTGAATTCACCCATGTTTTGGCAGTTATCTAGGGATTTTTTGAATGCTCCTAGACAGAGCTCTTTCACCTTCCTTCTGTTATGCTGAATGAGAGATTCTTTATTGCCTTTCAGTCCTTAACTTTCAATCTGGTTGGTTGGTTTGCTATACTCCATACCTGCGTTGTATTATTGAGAGTTTTTTACATTCAGAGATTGCTCAAGAGCTTGGATCATGGAGTGTCTATTATGTTTCTTTTTAATGCCTGAAGGGTGATTATGGAATTCTTATGCTGCCACATCGCCCAATAAATGTTTCTTGCCTTTGTTTTTTTTTTAGTTTATGTATGTTGGTATCATCGTCACTATCTAGATTGCAGAAAGAAAGACTAGTATACAATTTGCCTTACAACACTCTTTACTCATTTTCTGCAATTTCTATATGTTTTTATTATGACTTAGGCATTAATATGTATACCTCATGGCTCATATTTGTTCTATGTCATCCATGCATGATTGTTATTTAGGAAATCTTGACTCTTCCTAGATAGAGTACATACACCTTACCTCTGTCAGCCAGATGAAAGACTTCTTAGTTTCCTTACATCTCTGACCGCCACTTCATCTTTTTTAAAGCCTGAATAAATTGTTTCATGAGCAACTATCTGCTCCATATCCCTCTTGTGACCAATAAAACACACTAGCAGTCCTACTCCCTGAATCCACGCCCAATGGTTTGAAACTTATCACACAATGCATTGCCTCTCTACTTGAAACCATCCTCCTTCCCACCAAAACATAAACAAAACCCCTTGTACTCAATAACTAGCCTAAAATCACCCTAAACAAAGCTAAATTACGAAGAGAGAGCCCTCTCTGATTGCAGGTAGGCTAGGATCCGCAGTGCAAAGATTGGTTTGGTGTTGCCTCAACTGTATCCCTTAAGGAGCCAAGGGACAACCTGAGTGATAACAGATCCTCCATCTTTATCTTCCACAACTAAAAACTTTGGCGATTAAATTTATTGATCTTTATCTTTCCATTGCTCGCCATCTTCTTTCACTGTAAGAATCGATTTTGCAGATCTCCCACTAAACAAGGTCTACCACAAGCCCAAGAAAACCCCTCAGTAATAAATGTGCCCCTTGAAGCCGAAACAACTCTGATACCAAATGTAGGTTTTAACCTTGTACAAAAATTACTTGCAAATGAGTTCTTAAACAATAGAAATTATACAATGGTGAGAAACACAAAACAAATACACAAATATTTTCCCCTATATCCAAAAATCAAGACTACCAGATTGATTTTTCATTATATTCTTTTCAATGTTACAATACATATGTATTCATGTCGAGGAATTCATAAACCCTAATCCATTAAACTTGGCTTAGAACATAGTCGTAGTTCCCTTGACCAGATCTACAAAATACCATGGGAAGAAAATCATCATGTCCAAAACCATGTGCAAAAATCATGCAGAAAACCATAGGTAGGTCTGCCCACCTAATATAGGGTCCAAAAACAATTTCTGAGGCACTACCCCAGACCCTATATAGGGGGCTACTGCCCCCATGAAACCCCCCGACAAGGGGGGCTATAGCCCCCTACTACACTTGGCACAACGAATAAGGGGAACCTTGCCCCCAAGGAAAATTTTAAGGATGGAAATTTTTCTTGAAGTTTAGAAACATTGGCGAATCTCATTAATCCCTAATATGCAAACTATAAAATGTTTATTGATATAATTTAAAATTATTCAAAATTTATATGATTTTATATATATCTCTATATAATGTTGGCGATTGATAAAGGGAAAATAATTTTAATATTCTAAAAAATTTGGGCGAATCACCTTTTATAAAAATTGGAAATTAGCGAATCTTTTTGTGGAAAAATCATGGAAAATTAGCCCACTGGGCGAACATTAGCCCCTAAAATTTTCCATGCTTGCCCCCTTGCTCATGCGACTAGTTGTGGAAGGAATATAACACACACCCAACATATTTCTCCTTGAAAGAGATCCACCTACGCCTGTGTATAAATGATAGGCTATTTCTTGTAATACTACCCCATCTATTACAAAATTGGGTAGTTAATGGGGAGGTTTCATTCCTCCAAAATCCTTGATGTAAGTATCCTCTTAATCCACAAACCAATCCCCAAGGTTAATACCTTGTTTCTCTTTCTGACATGTAAGGAGTAGCTTCGTTGAACAATGATTTATTTAAAGGAGTCAGGAAACCATGACATATATATGGATACACTAGTAGATAGTGATCACCCCAGAGGATTTTGCAATAAATGTGAATAGATACTTCATGAACAATCCACCTCCATTTCATGATTAGGAAAGCCATATTTCACAAGTGATTCCTACAAGATATGCAACCATGAAGAATTGAGGTTGTTAGACTTGGTATATATCTATCTATGCCTACTCAATATTTTAGTTGAGAGAGCCTGTTAATGTATCTACCCAATTAAAGTTACTTCAACAATGACAACATACCTAAGTGGGACCCAACCCTGTAGGAAGGTTTGAACATTAGGGCTAATGTACATATTGCATACCATAATAGATATTAGTTGATAGAAATTCTTTAACATCTTGACATGATACTCTCTTTTTTCCTTCATTATGAATGTCCCTTTGATGGTTCACTACTTCTTAAGAAATTCCTTAGGAAAAATATTAAAGCTAGTTAGCCAACCTTCATCGAAGAATACTTCCTCACTGGGAAGTTGGTAATACATCTCAATGTTAGAATCATGAAAGAAAGTAATGGGTTTTCTATGATGATCTCTAGTCATGGCTTCATAAGGCTTTGCATGTTAAATTAGCCACTCCACAACTTCTACATAGTGAAACACAATAGGGCAGGAATCCACCTTGGCAGCTAGGATGTCTTAGTCGTTTTGTACACCCTAGAATCTAGATCATATGGAGGACCTTTTCTCTTGAGTAGAATGCAAACATCCAAACAAGTGTACAAGGTATACTTGCCAATATATCAAGGAGTAAATTATAATTAGGACTAGAGGAGTTATCAGGATCTTCATCATCAAAGGATTTAACCGTTGGGGCCTTACTAGCCCATCTCTTGGATGAATATGTGATTCTCCTGTAAAACACAAAAAACAAAAAAGCACCCACTATAGAGATTAGATCAAAAAAGACAATGCAAATAATTGAATTTTTTAGGGTTTAATGATGGCTAACTTTTACCAAAAAAGAAATTATCAGCAAAGAGAAAAAAAATAAAATATAGGCTCACAACCTTGACCATAATGGATGAGGGACTTCCTATGATGAAAAATATTTAGGTAGAAGGAGATAATATAGGGTTTCAGGAGATAAAATACCTAATCATGTTCTTAACAAAAATAGATAAAGGTCTAACCAAGCTTTTAAACAAAAATTTAAGCTACAAGCTGGAGAAAAACTTAACATTAGAAAGCTTAGATATCCTAGTAAAAAACCCTACGCAATTTGAGAAGGTCAATAACTAAATTTGCTAAAATTTCATATTCAATTCATTGGACATTTTTTAATGAAAATAAAGTTGCAAGGGTTAAGAAAATAGTATTTTTCCATCCTAGGCACAATCATTGGTTCGAGATGAGTATAAGAATGTCATAGATTTATCTAGAAAAGGATTCAATGGAACTAAAACTCTCTAACAATGTCGTGAAGTTCAAAATGGGTGACGGTTCCCTCTGTGAGAGTTGTACAATATGTAGAGTGTGCCCTATGTTTCTAGAGGACAAGGTTTAGAGAATACCAACATAAGAAAGCTCAATGTTTGATAAAAATCACCACAGAATTAATCCCTTCATCAACTATGAATCAAATACTGATGCAATTAAAAAACAAATGTTGGGTAAATGGTTGCAGTGAAATGACCATGAAAAGGTATAACCATGTTGAACGAGCACAAAATTACCTCACTTGAGCTTAGTTGTCAAAACAAATAATGTACATGTAATTTTAAAGTGGAATGCCTTGTCACTATAGTGATTTGAACTTTGGACTAAGATATTCAATTCGTATGAATGAAGAGGAGCACTTTGGACCGATTTTAAAATTTTAATGAAGATATTTTTATTGATTAGCTGAGTAATTACTTAATTAAACTTGACTTTTTACCTTTTGTTAAATCAGAGTTGTTATATCCCATTTTTCCCACTTTGAGTTAGTGAGACCAATCCTAGTTCATCATCAAACATGTTTAACTTAATGCACCCTTCATCCTCTTTGGCTAGCCACCTTTAGTAGGGAGGTTTCTCACACAACACTGTCATCCTAAGTAGAGAGGAATCATGGTTAAAATTTCTATATATTTTCATTCTCGAGTAGATCAAATCAACCCACTTGTTTATGTCTTGTCTAGAGGTCAATTATTGTATAATTTCCATAACTTCTCATGCCTCTAGGTGTTTGGACACATCCTCCCTAGGGATTGGAAAATCCTTACTCTATCAAAAGGAGGGGTATCATATAGAGAGTATTGCTCATTTATGCTAGTGGATTTCTACAAGAATTTCCCTACATATGAGATTAACCCAATCCATATATAAGAAAAGGAAAGCAAGATACCAAGGATCATAATGGATCCCTCACTATTTAAAGGATTTCATGCATTGTACTTTTGATTAATATGAGTGCAAATTTCTTTCCCTTCCAATCTCTTATTTATGATATGGATAACTCGATCATTTTTATGCATTTAGTTTACTTGTTAAGCTAATCTTCCTTCCATGGAGGCAACCATATTCCTTTTGTGTTCATGGTTGTGTTTAGGATATTAGGTCTATTAGTTTGACCAATATCTCTAGGTAGGAGTAGGATATTCAACAACTAGGGGTTTGTAAAATCTACGTCAATTTAGGAGGGTTTAGGAGTGAAATTCTCCCTTTTTTCCTATTTCATTTATGTGGATGGTGATAACATAACTTGTTTTTGCTTAGAGTTGAACATTCATGCATAATATTATGGATCTAAGGGAAGGAGCCATCAAGCAATAGATCCTTTCCTCCTCAAAGAAATGCTCAAGAGAAAAGGAGTTATTTCTCTATGGATATTTCCATTAGATCCATTAGAGTATGTGTGAATGTTCAAATTCAATCCCAAACAATTTATGTTATAACCATCCACATACATGAGAGAGAAAAACAAGGAATAAGTGTATACCTCAACCCTTTCATACTAGTGTACATTTTGCAAACCTTTGGCTACTAAAGATCCTGCTCCTACCCAAAGATCTCACTCTAGTAAGTGGACCTAATCTCCTACACATAATCATGAACATACAAATATGGTGATTGCCTCTACAGAAGGTGTATTAGCTTGAAAATTAAATGTAATACATAAACATGATCAAGTTATCCATATAAAAAACATGACGTTAGAAGGGAAAGAACTTTGAATTCATATTAAGCAAAAGTAAAATACATGAAATACCTTCATATAGTGAGGAATCCTTCTAAACCTTGGTATATTCCTCTCCTTCGACTATCTATGGACTAGGTTAATACCATGTACAAGGAAAATATGGTATAAATCCACCAACGTAAATGAACAATACTCTCTATATGATCCCCCTCCTCTTGATAGGATCAATTTATAAAGTTTTTTCCCATCCCTGAAAAGGATGTGTCTAGAAACCTAGGGGCATGAGAAGTTATGAAACTTCTACAATTATTGAATACTATAAAACTAATAAAAAAGTGGGTTGATTTGACCTCCTTGAGAATTAAAAATTCTAGAACATTTGATCACAATCACTCTTATCTTAAAGGAATCTAGGATACCATGTTTAGAACCTTCTGCACTATCTAGTATCGAACATACACAAGATCACAATGTTGTTTGAGTAGCTTCCTTACTAAAGGTGGCTACTGAAAGAGGACGAACAATGGATTAAGGTTAACAATTATAATAATGAACTAGGGTTCCTCTCACTAATTCAAAGTGGGAAAAATGGGCTATAACATAATCCATCTAATGCATGAGTTCAAAAGAGAAACTAATGGAAAAATTAATGAATTACTAAAACATTGATCTCCAAATGTAACAAATAAGTCAAAACCAAGGAATTAGATTAGAGCCTTACTAATACCAAGTATTAATAATGAAATGATCACCCATGAGTCATGCATACCCATGCTCAACATAAAGAGAAACTAAACATGGCCACCAACTGTACACTATTGATCCATGACATGAAATGCTAGTATATGGCCATGAGATATACACAATGGATCTGTGTGACAAACCAAAATACATAGCCACCAACAAATACAACAAGGATCTATGTCATAATATACATAATTAGGACTATATACACATAAAGAGAGGTGCCCCAAAGTAGTCCTCAAAGTACATAAAATGATGCATAACTCCAACGCAACTTGGGAAGGGTGCCATATAAGAGTAAGATGTACCTATCCCAAGGTATTCTACTCAACCCCAATGGGACAAATATACAACATATGAATAAATGAACTAATTTCAAGCATGGTAGAAATTTTATAATTACTGGTCATTGAGGTATAGTGTTAACAGATGTGAGGGGACCCCACAATGATGAAAATGGACCCCAAAGTACCTAGCATAGTCCAATAAGTATGAGTAAATGAACTAATGTAAAACAATTTTATACTCGACTGATTAAGATTCAATAAGGTAAATCCACTGTCAATTGTGAGGAATCCTTCCACTGAGGTCTACAAGCTCCAAGGTATTGTTGGTTCCTAGATCAAGCTCTTAGATAATGAGCAAAATTCGATAGGACAAGGCCCATTGAATAAGGTCCTTAATTTATTGCCCACTAATTGAAACGAAACATGTCGATAGATGATATGAATGGATGAAGTCATGAAGTACAACTTACATAGGGATTTCTAACAAAAAATGTCAAAAAGGACTACATATGGTTGACTAAAGTTTGACTTCCACTAAACATTTTAAGGCATGAAAAAAAAATGAATTATCAACATTAACTAATGAGCACCAGGTGATATTGTGCAACAACACATGAGGAATTGCAACACATTCCATAGTGACTAGAAGAGTAACCAATAGGAGTAAATAGACTCATATGTATAGTACAACTCTTAGGAAAGCTAAAACTCGACTGTTAGGTAACGAAAAAAACATGTGCCATGTTCAAGGGTGATGTGATTGATGCTGCCATTTAGAATAAAAGAATGGATAAAGTGTTTCTTTTCCCTTTTCTCTTTTTGATCTCCTTTATGATTTAATGAGCATGAACAAAAAGATAAGTAAGCTCGATAGTTCCTTTTTTATTTAGTTTTAATGACCCTGAAAAATATATTAAATCATATCAATAAGTTTTTTTTTTCCATGAGGTTTTAATAAGCCCTAAAAAGAGGTAAAATGATGCTTGGTACTCTTGAATTTTTAAGAAGCATTGGAAAGAAATGAAGGAAGCTCTTCCTAGAGGAATGATTGATATAAAGGGTAGAAACTAGTTCCAAACTGACAAAATTTACCTAAGCAAAGAGAAGCTAAGAGGCTAGCAAAAGGAAAAATCATCATAGCGGTCCCTCTAGGAAAGGTAGAAACAAAAAGAAAAAAAGAGAAATGGGCCAAACATAATTGTGGTGGTGATAAAGAAAGAGAAGAGGAAGATGAGTCTTAAATTATAAGTCATGGAGGGTCAAAAGGAATGATTTTATAGTGATAAAATAACACAACATGGATACCAACATGAAATGAAGGTGTTGGTTTAGGGAATCCATGTGCAGGAAATCTCTACTACTAAGTTACAACATCAAAAGAGAGACAGGATAACAACATAACCTAAAAGTGCTGAACCTAAGGTGCAATAAAGATGGCAATGATGATAAAAATTGCAATTGTTATGGTAGTAAGATACCTACCTCTATATTCCAAGTTCAGAAAAAAGGCACTTGAGGTCCATTGGATGTCACAATAAAAGCACGACCCTATCCTATAAAATTCATCCAAATAGAGTAAACCCATGGTTAAATCACATAATGAAAGAAATACAACATGGATCAGGTAAAAACAAGACTATACACTTCTTTCTTTCTTTAGTTTTATAAACTGTTTGGATTTTTGGCATATATGATGTACTAGAAAAGTGTTACATCACACACCAAAAAAAAAAAAAATACAAATGTACAAGTTCAAACAACATATAATAGGTTACATTATGTAGTGCCTACTACCGAGCATAGGACAAGGATTCCCATGTATGAACTCATGGATTTTTTTTAGTAACATATGGAACACCATGGCAAGGAAATTTTGTAAAGAGTTGATTTTCTTGATTCATAAAGGTTCATGATCCAGGGAAAACCCTAGAACCATATTGTTATTAAGAATGACTAGAGTAAATAACTTGAACAATCAATCTTATGAATTAGTATAGATCCTTGACAATGATTATCAAGACCTGCCAGGGATACATGGAACTTGTCAATGAGAGGATTGGGGTTGTAAAATTCATTGGTAAGTTTAGTATAAAAAAACTAAGACTTGACTTGTTCCAAGGGTGCCACTTCCATGCATAGCCAAGAAAACCCTCCTAGATCAATTTATGATTTACTTTGCCAATCCCTACCAATTCCTATTAAGGGACAATAAAGGCATCAAAAAGCATAGTCTCCCTGGGATTAACAAGTGGATCCATTACCTTCAAGATGAATCATTGGTAAGGAAACTTTTCACTAAGGGAGTCATGTGCAAAAGGATGGGTGACAACCTATGCTGACAAAGAATCCTAATCAGGTTCCATATTGGGATGGGGTTTATGACTAGCATCAGGAGGTATTGATGGGACCACTAGAGAGGAAACTTATTCCCCTAAAGGAAACATATTATCACCATACAATTCCTTCCAAAGGAGAAGCCACCGCCCAAGGATTAGGTGAGTGATTAGATCCACTAGTGGCATATGATATCATGCGCATGGGAGCCATAGAAGTAGAAATAACATCAAGAGGGGGTATAGGAAAGACACGAATAAGTGATAGGATTATAAAAATACCCACTCTGATGCTCTCATGGGATGGAGGTTATCTCCAACATATGTCACCATAATGGTTGTGGTACTATATGTGATCGTCAACATACAATAATCAATTTAATTTATTGTGATGATATTTCCTTCATGGGTAAAGTGAAGAACATGGAAGACTAATGACAAAATTACAATCATAACATAAAACTAACTACAACCAAGGAGAAAATTAAAATCTATTGGGGTGTCAATGACTTCTAAATCAAAAGTGATGGTATTTCCTCCTATCTCAAAGGAAAATTAGAGAAGAATTCCCTAAGGCACAAAGGTATGTTCATTGAAGGCTTGAATCATGGTACTTGACTTAAACATATATTAGAGAAACATGATATTTATAGCATGATGAGGCCATATTATAGGCGGAATATCAATAATCCACAATAATGTAGTGTAAATGTCTATTGAAGATGCACACTTAGATATAAAAAGTGACCCGATGGAATTATCTAAAATAGGGCGGATCAACAACAAATGTTCACATTCAACTTTGAGGGGGTGCTGTCATTGTGATAACAGCCTTAAAAATTTTTGTCACACTTGAATTTTGGAGCCTAACAACAATATTATGATCCATCTCTCTATGGTTACTCCATGGTCATTTGATGTTTTGAAAAGAGTTTAAGCTTGCAAGTCACTTGCAACCACATGAACAATCTTCAATGAGTTCACAATAACACTTCCTTTATACAAGTTTGAATAGGCATAAAACCATCCATCAAGACAGTTCTTATGTGATTTTCAATTCATGATGACAACCAATGCAAAGTTCACTCACAATCTCCCTCACTTTGGTTGCGTTTGTATTTCTATTTCAGTGAGTTTTCTCAACTATCACTTTTGTACACTTTTTCTTTCACAAGTGTCTCTTTCACATTTGTGGTTGTCAATTTTTCTTGTTTTCATTTTAATAAGTTTCATTTTCATGTTATATTTTCTCTATCACGTATCTCTTTCAAGGTCATTAACATTTCACAAGTGTCATCTTATGTTTTCCTCATGTTGGAAGTGTCTCTCTTGTGGTTTTCACTCCTACATGTGTCATAATTTTTCACATCACCAAAGTTAGTTCTGGTTCACTCTTCTAAATTAGATGATCTTACACATTCCTATAGATTAGTGCACCTTTTGGTCACATTCATCACAGTTTTCGTAACTTGTGTTCTGAGTGTCGTGATGTGTTATTTCAACTATCACATATCGAAATAAGTGTCGTTGTGTTGTTGTTTTGGGGTGTGTTTTTCATTCATGAGACTTGTGTAGTATCTTGGTTTGTATTGATGGCTTTATGTGTGTGATCCAAAATTGATTCATGCTCAGATGCATTTTCCTCTTTTACTTTGTTGGTCTCACACTTAGCAATTTTGGAGCCCTTCTTGGTCCTTCAGCCCAATACAAGTTGTGAAGGAATTAGCCCTGTTACTGAGTGAATATCTTAACCTATCCATTGGCCTCAATGATGCAATGCTACTCCAAAATATTGGTGCACTACACTCCTCTTAAGATCATCCCAAATATACTTCACATTATGATCCTACCAAGGGTATTCACTTGAACCGCCTTGCTCATACTGACCCACTACATTAAGTTGTGGTCACCTATACCTTACATGACACATAGGACCCTACTACCTAACAAAATGGACCTCTTCCCCCCTTTTTCAAATGAAAAACATGTAATGAAAAGACCCTCCTATCCTTTCAATACAGTGAAAAGCCTCTTAGGCAAAGTGGCTTCATCCCTATGGCCTCCCTCAATGAAAAGTGCACTCCAAATGGTCAGTCCCTTAATGTTGGGTCAAACTACACTAGCTTAGGATAAAAAGGTGCATTAAAAAGAAATAATGACCCTATTTGAATAAAAATATGCTTTCTTTCAAGCATCATCTCCCTCTGAGCGCATAACACACTCCCGAAGGTTGAAGCCTTTCCCTTCCGCCCTTCTCAATTCACTCTTTTCCCAAGCCTTGCTTTACCTCTTCCTCTAGAGTACATGTTGTAGTAGTGAATGCTAAAGGAATCCTCTTCTCTACCTTTGACCAGTCAAACTATGCTCTCTTAGAAGTATCCTTCTCCTTTGAGCACATAGCACAATCATGGAGGTTGAACCTTTCACCTTCACCCTTTCCCAATGTATTCATGCACTCTAGACTTCCTTAGACCCTTACTTTGAGCACATGGAATAGTAGGGAAGGATGAAGGATGCCTCCCCTCACCTTGGTCAACTTGGAAAATTTTAGGGGCTAATATTTGCAGGTGGGATGATTTTCCATCCTTTTTCCAAAAAAGAATTCGCCAATTTCCATTTTTTTCTAAAATGTTTCGCCCAAAATTTATACTAAACCATTATTTTACCTTAAAAATTGCCAAAATATTATATCGACTAATATAACATCATTGGAAATCTAAATATTACTATAAAAATATCATGAAAAATTTCTCAATTTGCATCTTAGGGACTAGCAATATTTGCCAAGGTTTCTAAACTTTCAGATAAACTTCAATCCTTAAAATTTTCCCTGCTGGTCAAAAGGAACTTTTAAGCTTTCCTCTTCTTTGGAGCGCATAGCGCAACATTGAAGCATGAAGCTTTCCACCTTGTTCCTTCAGCTTCCCTCGTCCTGCTGAACCAAGGAGAGCTCCTATTCATAGTGCATGGCATAGTAAAAATGAATATTAGATCCTTCCCAAGCCACTGGTGATTTTGGTTGTGCCCTCCTAATTAAGCCCTCTTCTTGTAACCCTCTCATTGAATTATCATGAGTAGATCATTCCATGAGCTAGATAGTGATAAAATAGATGTTTTTAAGCTTGATATTTCCTCGTCATGAATTATTTTCATTGGTAGGAGTACCTTATAACCATGAAATGATGATTCTCAAGAGTATATAGCAAGGAGAAATAATGAATAAACCCCTGCAGAGAAGAAGCACTAAGAAAACTATCTTGAGGACATGAAGCAGATAATGGATCAAGGTAGAGAGAATACATTGCATGATGACGTAGAGGATTTCAATATTGATCAAAGACCATTTGGAGGGTGAAGATGAGAAACAAAGAGGATCTTTCATGAAGATGAAGCATATATCAAATATACCACCAAGAATGCAAGATCAAGCAACAAGAAAGACAACTTGGCATTGCCACCTCATCATGAAGCCCATGTCATCATTGTTAAGTTGTAACTTATACAAATATCATCATAATCGTCAATGTGTATCCATGTGTCATGCCACATCATCATATGGAACGTAATGATGTATTCCCAAGAAAAGGATAAATGTAATGTGTGGAAGTCCAAGAGTCATATGTGGAATATGAAAAGCCACTTAGCCATATATGGAAAAAATGCCTTTATGAGAAGTTCAAAAGTCTTATAAAGAAGTCAAAGAGTCACGAAGAAGTCCAAGATCCATGAGGATATGAAAGATCATTACTCTTGTTTTAAGATAAACCTCACCAATTAAGAAAAGGGACTTTTGAGGGCTTAGGCGTCGTGGCTTCTCTACTTGGCATAGGAGAGAAAAATATTCTTTGGAGAAGTAAGAAGTGACTTAATGTTCCACTACTGGATCTAGTGCCTCATCATTCTCACTGTGTACTTGTATCTTTCACCTAAATGAAATTCAATGATCCAACACATTTTCATGCACATATCACAAATATTTTAGGACTATTCTTGGGATGTTTACATTATTTGTTGTGTTCATATGTACTAGAGAAATTGAACTATTTTGGTGGATTTGATACTTATCCCATTGAATGTGTGTTCTATTCACTTTACAATCATTATGTGAACTATTTTTCTAATTAATATTTTTATTCTCTCGCGTGTCTCTCTTAGGTTACTATTATTACTTCCTTCTAGATACTCACTTTTTTTCTCTTGCTCATGAAGGTCTCCTTCTACACATTAAAATTGTTGTTTCACAATGTCAACTTAATTTTTTATTCAAGGTTTATGTATATAATCTCTTATGTTATCCATTGAAACCAAGACGAACCTTTCTGTTATGGGGGCTGGGCCGATAATTCGGATGGGGCTCCTACTCCAAATGGTGTGAGATATAATTGGGACTTCACATCAGGGATGTATGTTGGCAATGTCCATCACCATCAATGTTTTAGTGCTAGAAGGAGGGACAAATGACAAGTTATGCCTGTTGAGACTGTTTTGAATCTCTTATCTTTAACGACTCTTTCCGAAATCATAATCACGAGATTTGTTTATAAGGAGACTGATTTTACCATCCTTATAGAAATCATTCATGAATTGTCTCAATTTATGTTTGATGGCGAGAGTGAACTAACTATCCTCAAACACTCCTTTCAATTTATGCATTCTTGTCTCTCTAACAGAATTCATTGTAAATATGCCATGGCCAGGTTTTTCACCTTCACATTTGAAGGCCAAGTTAAGAAATGGTGCCATATGTTACCTGCTGCTTCCAAACATTCACTTGAGCAACTTGTTAAGGATATTAATGAATCCTTTAATAGGTATGATTATCAATATGTATGTGATAGAATTGATTTTGTTAGAATGGAACCTGGTGAATCTGCAGAGGATTATCTTAATCAGTTTCTTCATATTTGATATGAATTTCTTGATGGAGTTATTGATTCATATTTTATTGTGGAGAAAGTTCATAATTTCATCCTACTCTGTATGAAATCTTTTGAATCTGAACTCCCAGATGATGCTCTCTTCCGAGAAGCACGGACTGTGGAACTTCAATATCCACAGGTTTTTTGCCAAGTGACAATTGGCACATACAAATAAAGTCTAGTGGCTTCTCAGGATTTCATAACCGCTGTCAAAAAATGGGATATGCATCGAAATGGATGTCCGAGTTATGATATGTATCATGACCAGG